>NW_021026609.1:656121-688384 GCF_004153795.1 Camellia sinensis | reverse complement strand
CATTTTTAAAAATCTGAATTGTTGGTAAGTTTGGAGCACTTTGGAGTTTGGGTCTTCATCTTCATCTTCTCTTTTGGGACTATTTCTTCGAGGTAGGATTTCTACTCCATTCTATAGAGTTTTGTTCTAAGTTTTGGTATTTTGATATGTTGGGGATACTTTGGTAATTTTGGGAAAACCCTAGTTGTAATAATAATTAATTTGTATAATTAATTCTTGGAATGGGAAAATATGGTTAAATTCATGAAATTGGGGAATTCATTGATTAAATGGCGTAGTTGGTTAATTTAAATCACTCGTCTATGAATTGTTGGTATATTTATTTCCAAGTCTAGAAATAACTGTTTTGGGCTATCGGTGGAGGATAGTCGTGCTTGTTGTAGACACTGCATGTGATTAGGGATAACTGAAACTAATCATTGATTAAGTCATCAATTTTGACTGCTGAATTAATACAGGCATTATGTGTATTGATTGTGTGTTGTATATGTTATGTGTTTGCATACATTGTTTTGTGTGGGAGGAGATAGGGATGTACTCCACGGTTTAGGAGAAGAATAGGGGATGGACCTCTAAATCGGGATTTTTTTGGGAGGAGATAGGGGATGGACTCCATTAGCATCACTTTTATGTGTGCTTATTTATATTGAAGTGTTTTATTGATACACACTAAATTGTTATCAAACTGGAAGTATGAAGTGTTTTGATTTGAGCCTGAGTCTCATCTGTTTGTTGACACTGGATGAATGTGAATATATTATGTATGGTTCACTGTTGAAAGATTGGCCAGGTTCTGAGCCATATTGATAAAGTTGGAAAGTAAAACATGTCTTAGGCATTAGTGTCATGAAACTGTATAATGATGTAATTGATTATCTTGGTTAACCATCTATTGAATGCTATTGCTTTATTCAATGCTTATATTTGGTTTAGTATATTTCTACTGGGCTGTGGCTCACCCTTTATGGGAACATCATTTTCAGGTCCAGGTGATAAGCTACCTCCCAGGACTTAGCTTGGAAGGATTTGGATTTTGAAGACTATCTTTAGTTGTTTGTTTTTATTTGATAAATAATCAAGCCTAGGGCTTTATTTGTATTTGAGTTAGAACTCATATTTTGTATCCAAGTGTTGGCTTGGAAAGATGTAAGCCATAGGGCATTTAATTTGATGTTACATGTATGTTTTTATTTAGTAATACTCTGATGAATGAATAAATAAATTGTTTTCTTTAAGTAATGCATGTTGATGATATACATATAATGGGTTTATTTTGAGGGCGTTACATAATCTCTCTCATCAATTATCAAAAAAAAAAATATTAAAACTTGCATTCCTTTTCTTTTCTCAAAAAAAATCATATAAAATTTTTCAATGAAAGTTGTGGATATCTATTTATATCTTAATATATTATATTATAACCTAACCAAAAAAAAAATTAAAAAAACAAATATACAAACAGATAAAATTAATTAATTTAAATTTTAGTTATTCAGTTTAAAATATATTTTTTGCCTCTCAATATATAATTTTAATCTTAAAAATCTTTAAAGTCTATCTAAACAAATCTAATTTAAAATATACTATCATATCATATCCTTATAAAATAAATCAATAAACTCACATATCTATCACATATTTAACTGCATAATAACTTATCTAAATAATAATAATAAAAAACAAATAGAAACCACAGATAAATTAAATTTAAAAAAAAATAGAAACCCACAACTCCATCTACAAAAAGGGCAAATTACCTACACTCCCTTGATGTTTAATGAAATTACAGATTCTCCTCTGATGATTTCAAAAATTACATCTCGTCCCATCGCAATTAATGCCATTAACGGATATCGTAAATTAACTAAAATGCCCTTTTGACAAATAATGGCAAATTACCTACACCCTCTTGAGGTTTAGCTAAATTATCATTTTTAAATAAGTTATGAATGCAAAATTAAAATGAAAACACTTATCACATTACAAAAAATTAAGATTTAAGAGACCAAAATTTAGGGACAAAATTATTTTTAGGGGACCAAATATTTTTGTTGCAAAAAAGTGTCGTTATTATATTTTTAGCAACGAAAAATGAACATTTAATGATTAATTATTATCTTTTTGGTATCAAATTTTTTGTCTCAAAAAATAAATCATTTTGAGACTAAATTATTTTGTCCCTAAAAGTTTATTTATTATTGATATTTCTTAAATTTTATAGCTAAAAACCTTATTTTTGACTTTTCAGGGCGACCTTTAGTGGTATCCCAACGACGATAGAAATTAGGCCCTAAATATCTTTTGCAACAAAATTTTCACTTTTAGAAATCAAAAAAAATTAGTCTCTAAAACTATTATATATTGTAGTGTCAGATGATGAAAATATCATAAAAATTACAAAATAATTAAATAAGTTAAAAACACAAGAAATGGTTGTCAAAAAATTCTTATAATATGTTTTGTTTGATTTTTAAAAATTTATTTTATTTTTTTAATTAAAAATGAATTTGGTTAAGAAATAAAAAATAAAAATAATTATTGTTTTTTTATATAATTTTATCTTTTGAGTGGTTAGAAATAATTTTTACAAATTAAATATACTTTTCATATTTATTTTTTTAAATTAGTTTTTTTTTTTAAATTCTGATTTTTTTTTTTTTCTAAACAACAAATCAAACATGATTCCAAAAAACTTAATTCTTTTTCCATCTAACGTAATTCTTTTGTAAATTTTGTTGATTTATGAAAGGGATTTCAGCAAGAGCAATATCGTCCATCAATTTATATTTTAGTGATGTTAGCTAACCATTCTTAACGTTTAGTTAATGGTTATAAACCTCGGGGGTGCGAGAATATATTTCTGAAACTCATGGGGGAATCTGTAATTTAACTAAAACTCAAGAGAGGTGTAGGTAATCCCCCCGGGGCAAAAAAAAAAAAGAAAACTATATAAATAAAGAAGAATAAGAATTTAGATATAGATCTCTCAAAAAGTTATAACAATATTAAATTTGAATTATGATTTAAATAATATGTAACGCCCCAAAATAATATTGACAAGCCATCTCTTTTGCGGAAATAGAATTGAAACAACATAATTTCATTCATCGAGTTAATATACAAAATGTGACACATGCTATATACATTCATAAATGTCTTATCCTGATCTACGGCTTGTGTTACTAATAATCAAAAGATGAAAGTTGAACAGATATTTTAAATACCCTAACGGCTTACATCTTCCCAAGTCATTCCTTGGTTACAACAAAATAAGTATAGCTCAATACAATTAAAGCCCTTGGATATACAAATATAAATACAACAAAAATGAGCCCTTGCTCCAAGTCTCTCAAGCTACTGCCTTGGCAGGCATGTCACCAGCACTGAAAATGATTTTTCCCAATTGGGTGAGTTAAAACCCAGTAGAAACAATCTAACACAATATATGAATCTTAACAAAGGTATAAGCATGAAATGTATGTCTAATTCCTATCATAAAATCAATCACATTTTACATCATAATATACCCAAATTTCTTTATTCCAATCTGTCTTATCTCAATTTCATTCATGTCAATTCATTTCACCTCAATTCATGAGTCATGTTCCTTATTATCCAGACCACCCAACTGAGACTAACAACTCAGTGGTTCTCAAACATACACACAACACTTCAATTGTCATTTACTTCATCCGTAGGAATCATATCCATGTATACGCGCGATTTTTGGGACTTACACCCAAGACACATAGGCCGACTTAATTCAATGGAGTCTATCCTCTTTCTCCTCCCAAATATCATACATGTACAATGTATTATACCACAGTCGTATTCAATGACAACAATAACAGATTAGTTTAATTCGTCTAGTTCTCATGCAATTCTACAACAATCATGACTATCCTCCACCGATAGCCAAAAACAGATATTCTAAACAGATATACAATCTTTACAATAGATAAAGTATCGAAATTTCCATAGGTGCGAGATAATACATAACTAACTCAATCATTTATATAAACAACCCTCCCAATTTCACACTTTCATTATAATTCCATTATTTATCAAAATAATCATTTAAGTCATTTTAGGGCCAAGCTCTCCTTTTTTCCATGTTCATTTCAAATACCAAAATAACTATTTTAAACACAATACAAGTTCATATTTACTCCTATAACCATTTCCATTACATTCATTTTAAAATCTCAATAAATCTTCTAATCAATATCACATACAACATCAAATAACTAAGTTAAAAACAATATGAAAGTGTAAGAAAATCCTTACCTCAAGCTTAGAAGACTAAAGGAAGAGATGGAGGAACTTTAAAAATGCTGAACCAAGCTTTAATCAGATCAAAAGAGAGCTCTTAAGACGTCTTTATGAGTTTTGTCTTTGAATTTTAGCATTTTGATATGTTGGGGGTTGTTGGGTATTTTTGAGAAAGTTTGGGTCTTTGTGTAATTTTACAAAAGATGGGGGTTTGTTATATTGTTGACAATGGATGAATGTGAATATATTATGTATGGTTCACTGTTGAAAGATTGGCCAGGTTCTGAGCCATATTGATAAAGTTGGAAAGTAAAACATGTCTTAGGCATTAGTGTCATGAAACTGTATAATGATGTAATTGATTATCTTGGTTAACCATCTATTGAATGCTATTGCTTTATTCAATGCTTATATTTGGTTTAGTATATTTCTACTGGGCTGTGGCTCACCCTTATGGGAACATCATTTTCAGGTCCAGGTGATAAGCTACCTCCCAGGACTTAGCTTGGAAGGATTTGGATTTTGAAGACTAGCTTTAGTTGTTTGCTTTCATTTGATGAATAATCAAGCCTAGGGCTTTATTTGTATTTGAGTTAGAACTCATATTTTGTATCCAAGTGTTGGCTTGGAAAGATGTAAGCCCATAGGGCATTTAATTTGATGTTACATGTAATGTTTTTATTTAGTAATACTCTGATGAATGAATAAATAAATTGTTTTCTTTAAGTAATGCATGTTGATGATATACATATAATGGGTTTATTTTGAGGGCGTTACATAATCTCTCTCATCAATTATCAAAAAAAAAATATTAAAACTTGCATTCCTTTTCTTTTCTCAAAAAAATCATATAAAATTTTTCATGAAAGTTGTGGATATCTATTTATATCTTATATATTATATTATAACCTAACCAAAAAAAAAAAATTAAAAAACAAATATACAAACAGATAAAATTAATTAATTTAAATTTTAGTTATTCAGTTAAAATATATTTTTTGCCTCTCAATATATAATTTTAAATCTTAAAAATCTTTAAAGTCTATCTAAACAAATCTAATTTGAAAATATCTCTCACTATCATACTTTAAATCAATAAAACTCACATATCTATCACATATTTAACTCGCATAATAACTTATCTAAATAATAATAATTAAAAACAAATAGAAACCACAGATAGATTAAATTTTTAAAAAAAATAGAAACCCACAACTCCATCTACAAAAAGGGCAAATTACCTACACCTCCCTTGATGTTTAATGAAATTACAGATTCTCCTCTGAGATTTCAAAAATTACATCTCGTCCCATCGCAATTAATGCCATTAACGGATATCGTAAATTAACTAAAATGCCCTTTTGACAAATAATGGCAAATTACCTACACCCTCTTGAGGTTTAGCTAAATTATCATTTTTAAATAAGTTATGAAATGCAAAATTAAAATTGAAAAACACTTATCACATTACAAAAAATTAAGATTTTAGAGACCAAAATTTAGGGACAAAATTATTTTTAGGGGACCAAATATTTTTGCTGCAAAAAGTGTCGTTATTATATTTTTAGCAACGAAAAATGAACATTAATGATTAATTATTATCTTTTTGGTATCAAATTTTTTGTCTCAAAAAATAAATCATTTTGAGACTAAATTATTTTGTCCCTAAAAGTTTATTTATTATTGATATTTTCTAAATTTTATAGCTAAAAACCTTATTTTTGACTTTTCAGGGCGACCTTTTAGTGGCTATCCTCACGACGATAGAAATTAGGCCCTAAATATCTTTTGCAACAAAATTTTCACTTTTAGAAATCAAAAAAAATTAGTCTCTAAAACTATTATATATTGTAGTGTCAGATGATGAAAATATCATAAAATTAACAAATAATTAAATAAGTTAAAAACACAAGAAATGGCTTGTCAAAAAATTCTTATAATATGTTTTGTTTGATTTTTAAAAATTTATTTTAATTTTTTTAAATTAAAAATGAATTTGGTTAAGAAATAAAAAATAAAAAATAATAATTATTGTTTTTTTATATAATTTTATCTTTTGAGTGGTTAGAAATAATTTTTACAAATTAAATATACTTTTTCATATTTATTTTTATTAAATTAGTTTTTTTTTTTTAAATTCTGAATTTTTTTTTTCTAAACAACAAATCAAACATGATTCCAAAAACTTAATTCTTTTTCCATCTAACGTAATTCTTTTGTAAATTTTGTTGATTTATGAAAGGGATTTCAGCAAGAGCAATATCGTCCATCAATTTATATTTTAGTGATGTTAGCTAACCATTCTTAACGTTTAGTTAATGGTTATAAACCTCGGGGGTGCGAGATATAATTTCTGAAACCTCATGGGGGAATCTGTAATTTAACTAAAACTCAAGAGAGGTGTAGGTAATCCCCCCCCCGGGGCAAAAAAAAAAAGAAACTATATAAAAATAAAGAAGATAAGAATTTAGATATAGATCTCAAAAAGTTATAACAATATCTAAATTTGAATTATGATTTAATAATATGTAACGCCCCAAAATAAATATGACAAGCCCATCTCTTTTGCGGAAATAGAATTGAAACAACATAATTTCATTCATCGGAGTTAATATACAAAATGTGACACATGCTATATACATTCATAAATGTCTTATCCTGAATCTACGGCTTGTGTTACTAATAATCAAAAGATGAAAGTTGAACAGATATTTTAAATACCCTAACGGCTTACATCTTCCCAAGTCATTCCTTGGTTACAACAAAATAAGTATAGCTCAATACAATTAAAGCCCTTGGATATACAAATTAAATACAACAAAAATGAGCCCTTGCTCCAAGTCTCTCCAAGCTACTGCCTTGGCAGAGGCATGTCACCAGCACCTGAAAATGATTTTTCCCAATTGGGTGAGTTAAAACCCAGTAGAAACAATCTAACACAATATATGAATCTTAACAAAGGTATAAGCATGAAATGTATGTCTAATTCCTATCATAAAATCAATCACATTTTACAAATCATAATATACCAAATTTCTTTATTCCAATCTGTCTTATCTCAATTTCATTCATGTCAATTCATTTCACCTCAATTCATGAGTCATGTTCCTTATTATCCAGACCACCCAACTGAGACTACAACTCAGTGGTTCTCAAACATACACACAACACTTCAATTTGTCATTTTACTTCATCCGTAGGAATCAGTATCCATGTATACGCGCGATTTTTGGGACTTACACCCAAGACACATAGGCCGACTTAATTCAATGGAGTCTATCCTCTTTCTCTCCCCAAATATCATACATGTACAATGTATTATACCACAGTCGTATTCAATGACAACAATAACAGATTAGTTTAATTCGTCTAGTTCTCATGCAATTTCTACAACAATCATGACTATCCTCCACCGATAGCCCAAAACAGATATTTCTAAACAGATATACAATCTTTACAATAGATAAAGTATCCGAAATTTCCATAGGTGCGAGATAATACATAACTAACTCCATCATTTATATAAACAACCTCCCAATTTCACACTTTCATTACTAATTCCATTATTTATACAAAATAATCATTTAAGTCATTTTAGGGCCAAGCTCTCCTTTTTTCCATGTTCATTTCAAATACCAAAATCAACTATTTTAACACAATACAAGTTCATATTTACTCCTATAACCATTTCCATTACATTCATTTTAAAATCTCTTGAGATTTTAAATCAAAACCCTAGGTTTGTCTAAAAACTTCCAAATCCCAATCTTATCCATACAACATCAAATAACTAAGTTAAAAACAATATGAAAGTGTAGAAAATCCTTACCTCAAGCTTAGAAGACTAAAGGAAGAGATGGAGGAACTTTAAAAATGCTGAAACCAAGCTTTAATCAGATCAAAAGAGAGCTCTTAAGACGTACTACCTTTTTAACATAGGCACACGGGTAGAGAACCCCCTAGGTCTAGGTGAAAAATGTAGAGAGAGAGAGAGTTTTAGAGAGAAGAGGGCTCGATCTAGGATTTTTAGAAAAAATGATATGAAAAAGTGATGTAAAAAGGTGCTGCTGCAAACTGATATACGCGCAGCTTGCTCAAGCACAAGAGTTGTTGCTCGAGCGATCAGACACAGATAAGTAACCTCGCTCGAGCACAAGAACTTCTTGCGCTCGAGCACAGAATACACACTCCCAAAAGTTTTACAGAAAAAAGACCGTCGCTCGAGCACAAGAGTTCTCACTCGAGCGAAGAACACTACCCTCCTAGTATCTTTGTAGGCCTACAAAATTACTGAGAGTTCACAAAGCTCGCTCGAGCAAGGAGGCCAAAATTTGGAGAACAACAATTGGAACCAACTAGCAACCAACCTGTTCCAAACACAACAAAGGCACTCCAGTACTCAATTTCAAGAAGGAATAAGGGAAAAAGAGACTATAACAATGATACAGAATCATAAAACTTGAGCCCGGGATACAACATGGGTCAGGTCAAAACCAGAATCACTATATAATATAATTATCTATTTTTTTTATGTATATCTATCAAAATTTTAAATCACTTAATGGGACAAACTAATCAATTTTCTAAAATTATTGATTTTTCAATTTATAAAATAGATTTAAAAAAAAACTGTTGACTAATTTATTTATTTATTTAATTATTTTAGAAATAATAATTGTCCCTTAATTTATGGATTTCAAATGGAAAAATAACAAAAATATTTCATAATCTCTCCATCCTAATTTTTCTCACCAATTTCCAATAAAAAAAATATTAAAACGTATCTTCCTCCTCTCTTTTTCAAAAAATCAGATAATACTTTTCATGAAAGTTATGGATATCTTTCTATATCTTATATATTATATTATAACATAACATAAAAAAAAAAAAAACAACCAAACAAACAAACTAAAGATTAGATATACAAACAGATAAAATTAATAAATTTGATTTTTATTTGTTCAGTCAAAATTTTTCTTTTGCATCTCAATATTCGATTTTAAATTTTAAAAATCTTTAAAGTTTATCTAAACAAATCTAATTTGAAAATATCTCTCACCATCATACTTTAAATCTATAAAACTCACATGTCTAACACATATCTAACTCACATCCTAACTTACCTAAATAATGATAATTAAAAAAAATAGAAACCATAGATAAATTAAATTAAAAAATATATATAAACCCACAACTCCAACTTAAATAATTTCAAGAAAAAAAAACCAAATGGAAACCACACAAAAATAAATATGGATCTCAAAAGAATATGATAATATCTAAATTTGAATTATGATTTAGTAATATAATTATCTATTTTTCTGATGTATATCTATCTGTTGGCTACACATTTTGTACTAAGCCAGTGACAACCCGACGCGTGGCGAAGTGAGGGTAATATGGGGAGACCAGGTAGGTCTTCGATCCTGATCATACACGTGGCAATTAATATTGGTTGTTATAAGATCTGAGTAGTAGCAGATCAACAAAGAGACGTACAGTGACGTGGCTTCAACGGTTGCTCACATTTCAAATTCGAATATAAGGGGGAAGCCTAACTGCAAGTGAAGGCGTAGTGGAACTACTTATAAGGTAGCATTCACATTCAAATTCGAATATAAGGGGGAAGCCTAACTGCAAGTGAAGGCGTAGTGGAGCTACTTATAAGGTAGCATGATCAGCAATTACGGAGGAGCAGTTCGACGGTTTGAAGTACGATTCGATGGTTATCTTCGGAAAGTATAAATAGAAGGAAGGACCTCAGAGAAGGCACAAAGAAAAATCTAAAGAATCACTTTACATATTCCAGTGTTATTTCCTGTCTTTTATATTCCTGTATTTTTAGTTTCTGCGCTGCACTTCATTTGTAGGAGTAGTTGTCGAGTATATTGCCGCTGTAATTCTCTACAGAACTGAGATCATTGTAAGTTCTTTTTATACTAATGAAATACTCCAGTTTAGTTAACTGTTCTTATGTTCAAATTTTCTGAAGTTAAATTACCAGTAAGCCACCAGTAAAAGTCCTCTTTATTGAGGCCGAAAGAACCATAACACAATCGTCTGAATAATTGTTTGGCAATTCTGTAAGGACTGATTGATCCTTGCTGGCACGCTCATAATTACGAAAGTAACCTTCGAAAGCCAAAAAAGCCAACATATAGCCACCAGTAAAAGTCCTCTTTATTGAGGCCGAAAGAACCATAACACAATCGTCTGAATAATTGTTTGGCAATTCTGTAAGGACTGATTGATCCTTGCTGGCACGCTCATAATTACGAAAGTAACCTTCGAAAGCCAAAAAAGCCAACATATAGCCACCAGTAAAAGTCCTCTTTATTGAGGCCGAAAGAACCATAACACAATCGTCTGAATAATTGTTTGGCAATTCTGTAAGGACTGATTGATCCTTGCTGGCACGCTCATAATTACGAAAGTAACCTTCGAAAGCCAAAAAAGCCAACATATAGCCACCAGTAAAAGTCCTCTTTATTGAGGCCGAAAGAACCATAACACAATCGTCTGAATAATTGTTTGGCAATTCTGTAAGGACTGATTGATCCTTGCTGGCACGCTCATAATTACGAAAGTAACCTTCGAAAGCCAAAAAAGCCAACATATAGCCACCAGTAAAAGTCCTCTTTATTGAGGCCGAAAGAACCATAACACAATCGTCTGAATAATTGTTTGGCAATTCTGTAAGGACTGATTGATCCTTGCTGGCACGCTCATAATTACGAAAGTAACCTTCGAAAGCCAAAAAAGCCAACATATAGCCACCAGTAAAAGTCCTCTTTATTGAGGCCGAAAGAACCATAACACAATCGTCTGAATAATTGTTTGGCAATTCTGTAAGGACTGATTGATCCTTGCTGGCACGCTCATAATTACGAAAGTAACCTTCGAAAGCCAAAAAAGCCAACATATAGCCACCAGTAAAAGTCCTCTTTATTGAGGCCGAAAGAACCATAACACAATCGTCTGAATAATTGTTTGGCAATTCTGTAAGGACTGATTGATCCTTGCTGGCACGCTCATAATTACGAAAGTAACCTTCGAAAGCCAAAAAAGCCAACATATAGCCACCAGTAAAAGTCCTCTTTATTGAGGCCGAAAGAACCATAACACAATCGTCTGAATAATTGTTTGGCAATTCTGTAAGGACTGATTGATCCTTGCTGGCACGCTCATAATTACGAAAGTAACCTTCGAAAGCCAAAAAAGCCAACATATAGCCACCAGTAAAAGTCCTCTTTATTGAGGCCGAAAGAACCATAACACAATCGTCTGAATAATTGTTTGGCAATTCTGTAAGGACTGATTGATCCTTGCTGGCACGCTCATAATTACGAAAGTAACCTTCGAAAGCCAAAAAAGCCAACATATAGCCACCAGTAAAAGTCCTCTTTATTGAGGCCGAAAGAACCATAACACAATCGTCTGAATAATTGTTTGGCAATTCTGTAAGGACTGATTGATCCTTGCTGGCACGCTCATAATTACGAAAGTAACCTTCGAAAGCCAAAAAAGCCAACATATAGCCACCAGTAAAAGTCCTCTTTATTGAGGCCGAAAGAACCATAACACAATCGTCTGAATAATTGTTTGGCAATTCTGTAAGGACTGATTGATCCTTGCTGGCACGCTCATAATTACGAAAGTAACCTTCGAAAGCCAAAAAAGCCAACATATAGCCACCAGTAAAAGTCCTCTTTATTGAGGCCGAAAGAACCATAACACAATCGTCTGAATAATTGTTTGGCAATTCTGTAAGGACTGATTGATCCTTGCTGGCACGCTCATAATTACGAAAGTAACCTTCGAAAGCCAAAAAAGCCAACATATAGCCACCAGTAAAAGTCCTCTTTATTGAGGCCGAAAGAACCATAACACAATCGTCTGAATAATTGTTTGGCAATTCTGTAAGGACTGATTGATCCTTGCTGGCACGCTCATAATTACGAAAGTAACCTTCGAAAGCCAAAAAAGCCAACATATAGCCACCAGTAAAAGTCCTCTTTATTGAGGCCGAAAGAACCATAACACAATCGTCTGAATAATTGTTTGGCAATTCTGTAAGGACTGATTGATCCTTGCTGGCACGCTCATAATTACGAAAGTAACCTTCGAAAGCCAAAAAAGCCAACATATAGCCACCAGTAAAAGTCCTCTTTATTGAGGCCGAAAGAACCATAACACAATCGTCTGAATAATTGTTTGGCAATTCTGTAAGGACTGATTGATCCTTGCTGGCACGCTCATAATTACGAAAGTAACCTTCGAAAGCCAAAAAAGCCAACATATAGCCACCAGTAAAAGTCCTCTTTATTGAGGCCGAAAGAACCATAACACAATCGTCTGAATAATTGTTTGGCAATTCTGTAAGGACTGATTGATCCTTGCTGGCACGCTCATAATTACGAAAGTAACCTTCGAAAGCCAAAAAAGCCAACATATAGCCACCAGTAAAAGTCCTCTTTATTGAGGCCGAAAGAACCATAACACAATCGTCTGAATAATTGTTTGGCAATTCTGTAAGGACTGATTGATCCTTGCTGGCACGCTCATAATTACGAAAGTAACCTTCGAAAGCCAAAAAAGCCAACATATAGCCACCAGTAAAAGTCCTCTTTATTGAGGCCGAAAGAACCATAACACAATCGTCTGAATAATTGTTTGGCAATTCTGTAAGGACTGATTGATCCTTGCTGGCACGCTCATAATTACGAAAGTAACCTTCGAAAGCCAAAAAAGCCAACATATAGCCACCAGTAAAAGTCCTCTTTATTGAGGCCGAAAGAACCATAACACAATCGTCTGAATAATTGTTTGGCAATTCTGTAAGGACTGATTGATCCTTGCTGGCACGCTCATAATTACGAAAGTAACCTTCGAAAGCCAAAAAAGCCAACATATAGCCACCAGTAAAAGTCCTCTTTATTGAGGCCGAAAGAACCATAACACAATCGTCTGAATAATTGTTTGGCAATTCTGTAAGGACTGATTGATCCTTGCTGGCACGCTCATAATTACGAAAGTAACCTTCGAAAGCCAAAAAAGCCAACATATAGCCACCAGTAAAAGTCCTCTTTATTGAGGCCGAAAGAACCATAACACAATCGTCTGAATAATTGTTTGGCAATTCTGTAAGGACTGATTGATCCTTGCTGGCACGCTCATAATTACGAAAGTAACCTTCGAAAGCCAAAAAAGCCAACATATAGCCACCAGTAAAAGTCCTCTTTATTGAGGCCGAAAGAACCATAACACAATCGTCTGAATAATTGTTTGGCAATTCTGTAAGGACTGATTGATCCTTGCTGGCACGCTCATAATTACGAAAGTAACCTTCGAAAGCCAAAAAAGCCAACATATAGCCACCAGTAAAAGTCCTCTTTATTGAGGCCGAAAGAACCATAACACAATCGTCTGAATAATTGTTTGGCAATTCTGTAAGGACTGATTGATCCTTGCTGGCACGCTCATAATTACGAAAGTAACCTTCGAAAGCCAAAAAAGCCAACATATAGCCACCAGTAAAAGTCCTCTTTATTGAGGCCGAAAGAACCATAACACAATCGTCTGAATAATTGTTTGGCAATTCTGTAAGGACTGATTGATCCTTGCTGGCACGCTCATAATTACGAAAGTAACCTTCGAAAGCCAAAAAAGCCAACATATAGCCACCAGTAAAAGTCCTCTTTATTGAGGCCGAAAGAACCATAACACAATCGTCTGAATAATTGTTTGGCAATTCTGTAAGGACTGATTGATCCTTGCTGGCACGCTCATAATTACGAAAGTAACCTTCGAAAGCCAAAAAAGCCAACATATAGCCACCAGTAAAAGTCCTCTTTATTGAGGCCGAAAGAACCATAACACAATCGTCTGAATAATTGTTTGGCAATTCTGTAAGGACTGATTGATCCTTGCTGGCACGCTCATAATTACGAAAGTAACCTTCGAAAGCCAAAAAAGCCAACATATAGCCACCAGTAAAAGTCCTCTTTATTGAGGCCGAAAGAACCATAACACAATCGTCTGAATAATTGTTTGGCAATTCTGTAAGGACTGATTGATCCTTGCTGGCACGCTCATAATTACGAAAGTAACCTTCGAAAGCCAAAAAAGCCAACATATAGCCACCAGTAAAAGTCCTCTTTATTGAGGCCGAAAGAACCATAACACAATCGTCTGAATAATTGTTTGGCAATTCTGTAAGGACTGATTGATCCTTGCTGGCACGCTCATAATTACGAAAGTAACCTTCGAAAGCCAAAAAAGCCAACATATAGCCACCAGTAAAAGTCCTCTTTATTGAGGCCGAAAGAACCATAACACAATCGTCTGAATAATTGTTTGGCAATTCTGTAAGGACTGATTGATCCTTGCTGGCACGCTCATAATTACGAAAGTAACCTTCGAAAGCCAAAAAAGCCAACATATAGCCACCAGTAAAAGTCCTCTTTATTGAGGCCGAAAGAACCATAACACAATCGTCTGAATAATTGTTTGGCAATTCTGTAAGGACTGATTGATCCTTGCTGGCACGCTCATAATTACGAAAGTAACCTTCGAAAGCCAAAAAAGCCAACATATAGCCACCAGTAAAAGTCCTCTTTATTGAGGCCGAAAGAACCATAACACAATCGTCTGAATAATTGTTTGGCAATTCTGTAAGGACTGATTGATCCTTGCTGGCACGCTCATAATTACGAAAGTAACCTTCGAAAGCCAAAAAAGCCAACATATAGCCACCAGTAAAAGTCCTCTTTATTGAGGCCGAAAGAACCATAACACAATCGTCTGAATAATTGTTTGGCAATTCTGTAAGGACTGATTGATCCTTGCTGGCACGCTCATAATTACGAAAGTAACCTTCGAAAGCCAAAAAAGCCAACATATAGCCACCAGTAAAAGTCCTCTTTATTGAGGCCGAAAGAACCATAACACAATCGTCTGAATAATTGTTTGGCAATTCTGTAAGGACTGATTGATCCTTGCTGGCACGCTCATAATTACGAAAGTAACCTTCGAAAGCCAAAAAAGCCAACATATAGCCACCAGTAAAAGTCCTCTTTATTGAGGCCGAAAGAACCATAACACAATCGTCTGAATAATTGTTTGGCAATTCTGTAAGGACTGATTGATCCTTGCTGGCACGCTCATAATTACGAAAGTAACCTTCGAAAGCCAAAAAAGCCAACATATAGCCACCAGTAAAAGTCCTCTTTATTGAGGCCGAAAGAACCATAACACAATCGTCTGAATAATTGTTTGGCAATTCTGTAAGGACTGATTGATCCTTGCTGGCACGCTCATAATTACGAAAGTAACCTTCGAAAGCCAAAAAAGCCAACATATAGCCACCAGTAAAAGTCCTCTTTATTGAGGCCGAAAGAACCATAACACAATCGTCTGAATAATTGTTTGGCAATTCTGTAAGGACTGATTGATCCTTGCTGGCACGCTCATAATTACGAAAGTAACCTTCGAAAGCCAAAAAAGCCAACATATAGCCACCAGTAAAAGTCCTCTTTATTGAGGCCGAAAGAACCATAACACAATCGTCTGAATAATTGTTTGGCAATTCTGTAAGGACTGATTGATCCTTGCTGGCACGCTCATAATTACGAAAGTAACCTTCGAAAGCCAAAAAAGCCAACATATAGCCACCAGTAAAAGTCCTCTTTATTGAGGCCGAAAGAACCATAACACAATCGTCTGAATAATTGTTTGGCAATTCTGTAAGGACTGATTGATCCTTGCTGGCACGCTCATAATTACGAAAGTAACCTTCGAAAGCCAAAAAAGCCAACATATAGCCACCAGTAAAAGTCCTCTTTATTGAGGCCGAAAGAACCATAACACAATCGTCTGAATAATTGTTTGGCAATTCTGTAAGGACTGATTGATCCTTGCTGGCACGCTCATAATTACGAAAGTAACCTTCGAAAGCCAAAAAAGCCAACATATAGCCACCAGTAAAAGTCCTCTTTATTGAGGCCGAAAGAACCATAACACAATCGTCTGAATAATTGTTTGGCAATTCTGTAAGGACTGATTGATCCTTGCTGGCACGCTCATAATTACGAAAGTAACCTTCGAAAGCCAAAAAAGCCAACATATAGCCACCAGTAAAAGTCCTCTTTATTGAGGCCGAAAGAACCATAACACAATCGTCTGAATAATTGTTTGGCAATTCTGTAAGGACTGATTGATCCTTGCTGGCACGCTCATAATTACGAAAGTAACCTTCGAAAGCCAAAAAAGCCAACATATAGCCACCAGTAAAAGTCCTCTTTATTGAGGCCGAAAGAACCATAACACAATCGTCTGAATAATTGTTTGGCAATTCTGTAAGGACTGATTGATCCTTGCTGGCACGCTCATAATTACGAAAGTAACCTTCGAAAGCCAAAAAAGCCAACATATAGCCACCAGTAAAAGTCCTCTTTATTGAGGCCGAAAGAACCATAACACAATCGTCTGAATAATTGTTTGGCAATTCTGTAAGGACTGATTGATCCTTGCTGGCACGCTCATAATTACGAAAGTAACCTTCGAAAGCCAAAAAAGCCAACATATAGCCACCAGTAAAAGTCCTCTTTATTGAGGCCGAAAGAACCATAACACAATCGTCTGAATAATTGTTTGGCAATTCTGTAAGGACTGATTGATCCTTGCTGGCACGCTCATAATTACGAAAGTAACCTTCGAAAGCCAAAAAAGCCAACATATAGCCACCAGTAAAAGTCCTCTTTATTGAGGCCGAAAGAACCATAACACAATCGTCTGAATAATTGTTTGGCAATTCTGTAAGGACTGATTGATCCTTGCTGGCACGCTCATAATTACGAAAGTAACCTTCGAAAGCCAAAAAAGCCAACATATAGCCACCAGTAAAAGTCCTCTTTATTGAGGCCGAAAGAACCATAACACAATCGTCTGAATAATTGTTTGGCAATTCTGTAAGGACTGATTGATCCTTGCTGGCACGCTCATAATTACGAAAGTAACCTTCGAAAGCCAAAAAAGCCAACATATAGCCACCAGTAAAAGTCCTCTTTATTGAGGCCGAAAGAACCATAACACAATCGTCTGAATAATTGTTTGGCAATTCTGTAAGGACTGATTGATCCTTGCTGGCACGCTCATAATTACGAAAGTAACCTTCGAAAGCCAAAAAAGCCAACATATAGCCACCAGTAAAAGTCCTCTTTATTGAGGCCGAAAGAACCATAACACAATCGTCTGAATAATTGTTTGGCAATTCTGTAAGGACTGATTGATCCTTGCTGGCACGCTCATAATTACGAAAGTAACCTTCGAAAGCCAAAAAAGCCAACATATAGCCACCAGTAAAAGTCCTCTTTATTGAGGCCGAAAGAACCATAACACAATCGTCTGAATAATTGTTTGGCAATTCTGTAAGGACTGATTGATCCTTGCTGGCACGCTCATAATTACGAAAGTAACCTTCGAAAGCCAAAAAAGCCAACATATAGCCACCAGTAAAAGTCCTCTTTATTGAGGCCGAAAGAACCATAACACAATCGTCTGAATAATTGTTTGGCAATTCTGTAAGGACTGATTGATCCTTGCTGGCACGCTCATAATTACGAAAGTAACCTTCGAAAGCCAAAAAAGCCAACATATAGCCACCAGTAAAAGTCCTCTTTATTGAGGCCGAAAGAACCATAACACAATCGTCTGAATAATTGTTTGGCAATTCTGTAAGGACTGATTGATCCTTGCTGGCACGCTCATAATTACGAAAGTAACCTTCGAAAGCCAAAAAAGCCAACATATAGCCACCAGTAAAAGTCCTCTTTATTGAGGCCGAAAGATGCGAAACTTGGCACGGAAGGGCGCAAGGATCTTTTTGATTGGCTATCAAGGCAACTTAGTGGATTAAGCAATTTTCCTAATGTTGTAAATCTGAATTATGTATTGTTTCAATTTGTTATGCTAGATGGATGTGACTTGTGAATGAAAACTTAGAATAATTGTATTGTGTTGAATGTTAATGAATTATGTATAGTGTCGAATGTTAATGATTCAGTTAATTTGAATGATACTTTAAAATTATAGGTTTATTATGGATTGAATGAATTATTAGGAATTACAAGTGTATTGTTTTCCGGCTTTGGCGACCAATTTATTAGTCGCGACAAATAAATAATTTTTTTTCGCAAAAAATGACAATTGCAGACCAAGAGTTTTGGTCGCAAAAAATACATCTATTGCCGACCAAAACAGTTCTTGGTCGTAGAAACTCACTCTTGCAGACCAAAAGTTTTGGTCGCGAAAAGTAACAAATGGCAGCCAATTTTTTTGGTCGCGAAATGTGATAATTGGCGATCAAAAAATTTGGTCGCGAAATGTAATAATTGGCGACCAAACTTTTTGGTCGCGAAATGTGACAATTGGCGACTAAGAAATTTGGTCGGGAAAATTTCACTTTTCGCGACCAAAGTGTTTTGGCGACAAAATAAATTAGTCGCGGTAATTAAATATTTAGCGACCGAAAATTTAGTCGGCAAATCTAAGTTTTGCCGACCAACCACAATTTTGGTCGCGAATTACTTTTGCCGACCCTCAATTGGCGACCAATTTCCAAAGTAGCGACCAAAAAAATTGGTCGCGGATAATTTTTGCCGACCAAAAATAGACTTTTAGCGACTAATTTTTTTGTTGCCAAAAGTGTTAATTCTTGTAGTGACATAGATCCTCTTGAAGGGAAGAAGTTATAAGAGTAGGCCTACAAATATTAGTTCTGTGTAAATTAAAATAGAATGGTAATAGTAGGAGTATGTATTTGAAGAATTAAATACAGTCTTTTACCAATTTCTTTGTGAAGCTAAAGATGTGCTTGGCATTGAGAACGAATATGTGGAAGGATGCGCCACCATTGTTCGTTTTTGCGCCGACTGAGTATCCTCAGTTGCCTTTGTTCCTAGTTCGAAGCAAGCATGACTATGACGACACGGTATTAAAGAAGCTTGTCTCGGTTGAATAAATTCTCTTAATTTCTCCCATTCTCGCCGTGTACGTTGGGCCAATGTAACTTTTGATATAACATTATTATTGTGTGTCTAAAATGTGAACATTATATTGTTGGTACCTAAAATACAAATATTATCGTCTACTATTTTATTTATTGATTCAATAATTTTGTTATTTTAGTTATATTTTGTTTTTTCTTCCTGCCTTGTGATAATTTTAAGAATATTGGAAACATTTTCTTTGTCCTGCTTCCTTTTCCATTTTGCTTCATTTTCCCTCTCCCTTTAATTTTTTTTATATAATTTGTTTTTTTAATTATTGTTTTCTCTTTCTTCTTACCTCATGATAATTTTAAGAAAATTAGAAATATTTTCTATGCCTGTGTTCCTCTGTTCCTTTGCTCAAATGTTATAAAGTTTTCTTTGGAGTTAATCAAGGTTACAATTATTTTTTAGGAAATGTTAAAGAGAGCTAAAAATACTTTGTTTGAGTGTACAAAAACAAAGAGCATTGAAAAATAAATTTCAACCATTCCTTTTTTCGTTCTCTTGATTTTTTAGTAAAACGTAAAAAATCCACACAAAAAAAAAATTGACAACACAAATTTTACATTTTTAAAAATATACATGATCGATGTTCACTTTAACAATATGATTGGCTTTGTTTTACTTGATAAATATATTTTTTTCAAATGTTGAAAAATATACCATTGGACATGCATTTTCTTTTCCTTTGTCAAAAGAAATTGCATTTTCTTTTCCTTTAGACATTGCCTTGGCCTTTTCCTTTTCCTTTTCCTTTGCCTATTCAAAAATAAAAAGGTCATCATATAAAAATGGTTAACTTTTTAATGTTCCCTTTTCCTTTCAATCAACAAATTCCCTTCAAATTCTAAATTCATAAAAGAAAAAGAAAAATGAAAAGAAAAAAAAAAGAGAGAGAGAAAGACCTATCATATTACAAAATTAAACTACAACAAAATCTTTGTAAAAATCAAAAAGAAAAGAACAGCTATTCGGGCCAAAAAGTTAGAACTACTTTTATAGGTCCAGTGATATGTCAAGAAGAGGATTGGTTGATAATTAAATATTATCTAATTATCAACCAATCATCTTCTTGACGCATCATTGGGTCTATAAAGTGGGTATAAAAAGTAGACTTGTATATCATTATTCAAAAGAAACAAAAGTATTCTCTAGAAATTTAACCGCTATTTACCAAGATACATAACTATACACACTATATTAGACTTCTTTCTAAACCAAACATTAAAAGCTTAATGTTTAATCAAATTATTGAAAATTCCAAGACCAAACATGAAAATTGCAGAGCATTAAATAAATCTGAGAGAGTTCATTCATTAACACACTGCAATTCAAGAAAGAAAGTGAGGAACTAATAAAGAATTGCAAGGGAGAGACTTCCTAACTTGAGTATCTGCTTAAGAAGCAAAATTGAATAAATCTGAGACAAAAGGATAAAAATAAAAACACAATTAGTAAGAGCATTCCTCAACACTAAAAATGTATATGAATCTATTTTCATGTTTGATGCGCAAAAATATAACCATTGATGATTAATGAGAACCTCAATCCATTTGATTAAGATGACATAAAAATGATTGTTGACATGAAATATAACTGTAAGAAGGCAGAATGAGGTTTAATAATTGTAACGCCCCCAAAATATAATATCATAGATATGATCCACAACAGCATAAATAACAGTTACATAAATCTGAGTGTGAGTAATCCTTTCATTACATGAAGTAATAATACAAAAGAGTTTAACATTAGCGAATGCCCTTCGGGCTTACATCTTTCTAAGAAATTACTTGGTTACAACAAAAGAGGGAGTCATAAGCTCAATACATGTAAAGCCCTTGCTTGAATAAACATTTAAACATCCAAACGACAAATAACATAATAAAGTCTCTAGCTCCTAAGTCCTCCCAAGCTATGTCCTTGGAGGGAGCATGGCATTGGTACCTGAAAATGGTTTCCCAAGTAGGGTGAACCAAAACCCAGTAGAAATAGCCTAACACAATATATGAAGTTTAACTAAATAAAAGTGCCAAGTAAACGTTTCACATTCATAACCAACTCACATTCTGTCCATATTCATCAATACTAATAACTACATCTCAATTTCATTTCCATCTAACCAATTCGTATTAATTCAATTAATTTCCGAGCCAATTCATAAGACAAGCTTATTGTTATCTAAATAATCCAAAATGAGGCTACAACTCAGTGATTCACAACTCAATACTACTATTATTCAAACACTTCGATTTTGTCATTTAATGGAATTTTCATCTGAGGGAATCGGCACCCATATATGCACAAGGTATGAAGTTTGCAATTTTATGAAATTTTTATCTGAGGGAACCGGCACCCATATATGCACAAGATTTCGGAACTTTCACTTTGGACACTCCAACCAACTTAATTATAAATGGAGTCCATCCCCTATCTCATTCCAAACAATGATACATATACAATGTATTTAAAAACCATTATCATATGCAATGATTATTCTCAACACGTATTCAATGCTTTACTTACACAGTCATATTCAATGACATACTTTAATTGATTAGTTTCAATTCACCTAATCCATATACAATTTCTATAACAATTATGGATATTTTTCATCGATAACCCCAAACAAATATTTCTAAATAGATATATTATTTATCAACAGATAAATTATCAAATTTTCCATAGGTGAGTGATTAAACAAATCTAACTACACCATTCATTCACACAACTCCCCAATTTCATATTTCTCACACCAATTCCATTATTTATATCAAATAATTATTTAGCTCATATTAGGGTAAATTTTCCCTTTTTTCCAATACTAACCCAAAGGTCAAATTTATCTATTTTAACACAAAGTCACATCATATCCCAATCTCATGATCAAATATACAACAATACAAAAAAAACCCTTCTTTCATAAATTTGAACCTAACCTTAAGTTTTCTCTAAACATCCCAAATTTCACCTTATATTCATAACAACAAATACCTAGGTTAAAAATCATAAACAAGTGTAGAAGAACCCTACCTCAAGTGTAGAAGCCCAAAGGAAAAGAAGAAGTACTTCAAAGATGACCAAACTCGATTTTGCTTGGATGAAATGGAAGCCCCCATAATGCTCTATCTTTTTAATAAAGGGACTAGGGTTGAGAGATCTCCAAATCAATGTGTATTTGTAGAGAGAGAGAGTGTGATGGGTTAGGGCTTTTGGATGAAAAGAAATCAAAAAGTGAAGTAAAATATCTCTGTTGCGAACTGATATACGCGGTCTTCGCTCGAGCGAATGAGTTGTCGCTCGAGCGATCAGACACAATAAATGACCTCGCTCGAGCGCAAAAAGCATCGCTCGAATGCAGAATGCAAAGCTTCAGGTCTGCCATAGACGCACACGCACGCTCGAGCGAAAAAACAAATAACACCAGCTCACTCGAGCGTAAGAAACCCCACTCAAGTGAAAAGCTCCACCTTCCCCCAAAAAGCTGCGTTTGGGAAAAAAAAAACCCTAAGAACTTTTAATTCTCACTCGAGCGCAAGAAACCTTGCTCGAGCAAAGAAACAAATTACAAAAAGCTCGCTCGAGCGTAAGAAGCCTCGCTCGAGCGAAGAGGCCAAAATCTGGGTAACAACAATCTAAACCAATTAACAACCAACCTATTCTAAACTCACCCAACAAGTCCTAAAACTCAAACACAAAGAATCAAAAGGGAAAAACAAGACATGGATACAATATTCAACCACCAAACCCAAGTCTGGAATACATCAAAGGTCGGGTCAAAACCGGGATCGCTATAATAATTGCCATAAAGAAAAATTAATTGACACAGAATTAACAACCTCATAACATATTTTAGTTAACAACCTATTTTAAGAAGTTCGTCTATGCATGAATATCATAGATGGGGAAATTGAACTACTACAGGATAGAAGACAAATTATAATTTTGTTATGTCTTCAATATACATTAAAAATGATAGAAAAAAAATTAAATACTATCATAGAAATCTTCATCATTTTTCTCTATTGGGCAAAATGTAGAACTATTGCAATATATGAATTTGTTATTAATTCTATATAGTAATTTTGCATTAACAATAGTTAAATTCTTATGGATTGTAATGCCCACTTTTCCTACTAACAACTAATGTATACCAAAAAAAAAAAAAAGAGTAAATTATTAAAAAAATATAAATTATATTACTTATGAATAAAATTTTAACAAAACTTCAATATAGAAATTTAATTACTAATTTTGCATTTAAAAATGTGAAAAAAAATAAGTAAAAAACTACAATAAAATCATGTATACGAATCTATTTTCATGTTTGATGAGTAAGAATATAACCATTTGATTAAGATGCAATAAAAATGATTGTTGACATGAAATATAACTGTAAGAATGCAGAATAAGGTTTAATAATTGCCATAAAGAGAAATTAATCGACACAGAATTAACAATCTCATAACATATGGGAAATTGAACTACTACAGGATAGAAGACAAAATATAATTTTTTATGTCTTCAATATACATTAAAAATGATAGAAGAAAAATTAAATACCGCCATACAAATATTTATCATTTTTCTCTATTGGGCAAAATGTAGAACTATTGCAATATATGATTTTGTGGTTGATTCTATATAATAATTTTGCATTGACAACAGTTAAATTTTTATGGATTGTATTGTCCACTTTTCCTATTAATAACTAATGTATACCACAAAAAATAAATAAATAAATTATACTACTTATGAATAAAATTTTAGCAAAAGTTTAATATAAAAATTTAATTACTAATTTTTCATTTTAAAAAGTGAAAAAAAAAGTAACAAACTACAATAAAAAAATTTAATTATTCCAATAAAAATTTAATTACATAGAATTAACAATCTCATAACATATTTTAGTTAACAATCTACTTTAAGCAGTTCGTCTGTGCATGAATATCCCAGATGGAGAAATTGAACTACTACAGGATAAAAGACAAATTATAATTTTGTTATGTCTTCAATATACATTAAAAAGGATAGAAAAAAAATTTAAATACTGTCATTGAAATCTTCATCATTTTTCTCTATTGGGCAAAATGTAAAACTATTGCAATATATGATTTTGTGGTTGATTCTATATAGTAATTTTGCATTGACAACAGTTAAATTCTTATGGATTGCATTGCCCACTTTTCCTATTAATAACTAATGTATACCACAAAAAATAAATAAATAAATTACAAAAAATATAAATTATACTACTTATGAATAAAATTTTCGCAAAACTTCAATATATAAATTTAATTACTAATTTTTCATTTTAAAATGTGAAAAAAAATAAGTAAAAAACTACAATAAAAAAATTTAATTACTCCAATAAAAAATTTATTACACAGAATTAACAACCTCATAACATATTTTAGTTAACAACCTAGTTTAAGAAGTTCGTCTGTGCATGAATATCACAGATGGGGAAATTGAACTCTTACAGGATAGAAGACAAATTATAATTTTGTTATGTTTTCAATATACATTAAAAAGGATAGAAAAAAAAATTAAATACTGTCATAGAAATTTTCATCATTTTTCTCTATTGGGCAAAATGTAAAACTATTGTAAAACATGATTTTGTGGTTGATTCTATATAGTAATTTTGCATTGACAATAGTTAAATTCTTATGGATTGTATTGCCCACTTTTCCTATTAATAACTAATAAATAAATAAATTATAAAAAATAAATAAATTATACTACTTGTGAATAAAATTTTAGCCAAACTTCAATATAGAAATTTAATTACTAATTTTGCATTTTAAAATGTGAAAAAAAAAAGTAAAAAACTACAATAAAAAAATTTAATTACTCCAATAAAAATTTAATTACACAGAATTAACAACCTCATAATATATTTTAGTTAACAATCTACTTTAAAAAGTTCGTCTATGTATGAATATCACAGATGGGGAAATTGAACTACTACATGATAGAAGACAAATTATAATTTTGTTATGTCTTCAATATACATTAAAAATGATAGAAAAAGAAAATTAAATACTATCATAAAAATCTTTATCATTTTTCTCTATTGGGCAAAATGTAAAACTATTGCAATACATGATTTTATGATTGATTCTATATAGTAATTTTGCATTGACAACAGTTAAATTCTTATAGATTGTAATGTCCACTTTTCCTACTAACAAATAATGTATACCAAAAAAAAGCAAAAAAGAGTAAATTATAAAAAAATATAAATTATACTACTTATGAATAAAATTTTAGCAAAACTTCAATATAGAAATTTAGTTACTAATTTTGTATTTTAAAATGTGAAAAAAATGAGTAAAAAACTACAATAAAATCATGTATACGTATCTATTTTCATGTTTGATGAGTAAAAGCACAATTAGTAAAAGCACTCCTCAACACTAAAAATGTATACATTATGATTCAATATACATTATAAGCAGTGAAACGGTGAAGAAAATTAAAATTTTCAATTTCCTTTTGCCTTCCTTTTTCTCAGATAGCAAACAACAATGCATATGATTCAAACTTCTTTTTTTTTTTCTCTCTCTCTCTCTCTCTCAACAATCAACAGCCAAACTATAAATAAATAAATAAATAAAAGAAGAGAGAGAGAAAGAAAATCCAACAAAATAGAGATCAAAGTACTAACCAAAGCACCGAGAAATAGCAATCTGCAAGACAAAAAACAAAGATCAAAACACAATCAGAAATCAAACAAAAAATTGATAAAGAAAAAAAATATGACTATTGATAATTAAAGAGAGCCTCAACCCATTTGACTAAGATGAAATAAAAATGATCCTTAACATGAAATCCATTTTTCCTTAACCCCCATTTGATATATATAGAGAAAGAGAAAAGTGGGTCAATCCAATTAATGTTAAAAAAGAATTAAGAAAAAAACACAACATATAATTTTATTTTTTTTGCTTTAGATTTTTTTTGCTTCAAGTTTTTTTTTTTTTTGCTTCAGGAAAAAACAATAGGTGAAGCCAGGAAGAGTAAAATAAATCTGAGATAGCAAACAACAATGCATATGATTCAAACTTCATTTTCCTCTCTCTCTCTTTCAACAATCAACAACCAAACTATAACAAAAATAAAAAAGAGAAAGAAAATCCAAAAAACAGAGATGAAAACATAATCAGAAATCAAACAAAAAATTGAAAAAGGACAAAATGTGACCATTTATAATTAAAGAGAGCCTCAACCCATTTGACTTTGATGAAATAAAAATGATTCTTAACATGAAATCTATTTTTCCTTATCCCCTATTTGAGAGAGAGAGAGAAGTGGGTCAATCCAAAAAACAGAGATCAAAACACAATGTGACCAATTAAAGAGAGCCTCAACCCATTGTGTTGGGTCAGTCCAATTAATGTTAAAAAATAACTAAGAAAAAAATAGAACACACACACACACACACACACACACATATATATATATATATATTTGCTTCAGATTGTGTTTTGATCAAACAACAATGCATATGATTCAAACATCCTTTTCCTCTCTCTCTCTCTCAACAATTGAAAAAGAACAAAATGTGACTAATTAAAGAGAGCCTCAACCCATTATGTTGGGTCAATCCAATTAATGTTAAAAAAGAACTAAGAAAAAAACACAACACAAATTTTTTTTTTTTTTTTTTTTTCAAGAAAAAACAATGGATGAAGCCAGGGAAGAGCAAAATAAATTTGAGCCATTGTTTAGCATTCAAACTGAAGGTATAATCGTGATATAAAGATTTGCTGCCGACAGGTTTAGCGGGTTATCGGTTGTCTATCTCCAAGGATACACGTGATTCAGAAAGAATACAGAATAACTAATTGTAAGGACCCAGCTACAGACTATCAAGATTTCAAGATCGCCAGCGAGAATCAACCATTGTTTCTGTAACTCACTGAAATTCTCGTTATTGAACTTGAGGATACGCATATGAATAGATAGAAGGCTGGAAATTTTTAGGACTTTGGCATTCAAATGTTAACCACGATTGCCCTATTAGGAGGGTGACTTTTATAATAGGTTTGTATGGGCACTTATGTCTCGTTGTGAATCGACAGGTCTGAACGAGAGGACATGAACCCTTTCTTTAATAATAAACAGAGAACGACAATGACACCAGGTGTTTGACCCTTTCTTCAAAATGAGTAGGTCTGACCCTTACCTTTTAAAAACATAGAGTGGACACCCCCATGAAGGTTACCCATTTCATTCAAATGGAGTTCTTATTTTGCTGCTAATATAACACCTCGACTTTTGTCTTAGTCAACATTCAGTGTTTAGCAAGTATTTGTGCTATACGGTAATTTTCTTTGTGATAGAAAGCCTCCCATCCTCCGACTATTGGATGGACTCATATGTGTGAAGGTGCATTTGCTAAAGATGGTGTATATCCTCTAGAATGGGATCGCACGGCTGTACGTCGTGCGTGTTATTGTTGCTAGTGACATTGTCGAATCTTATAGATTGCGCGTCAAGAGATGTATTGGCAGTATGTGGCGCAAGTGCTCTGTTGATTCTAATGGCTGGTGTGTAGTGTGAGAGCCAACTAGTCAATCCGTGAAATGATGCACCCCATAATGGGATAGCAATCTGAGACAAAGTGACGGTAGGTCGAACTCTACTCGTTGCAGGCTTCTCTCAATTACACCATAGGGCTAGTGACTACTCGGCCCGAACCGTTAGTGTGGAACTCCGTTCTTTGGTGAACCACTTTTATGGATGTGCCTTGCCACCACTTCACTGTGCTAGAGCAACACGATCTTTGGCATAGGATGTCCAAAGAATCAGTCCTAGGCCCACGCATGTAGAGTAAGTAAATGTACAGCAGTATTCGTATAGTACTCAGCTTATGATCGCGCTACAATTGTAGACCTCTCGCCCTCCCGCAAAATAAGTATGTCTCACGAATTGTGTGAAACTTATGACATCCTGTGATACCTTCTTGGGCCTCAGGTGTGACCAGACCGAGAGAGTGTGTGAGACAACTGCAGAGCTTAGAGGTCCAACATGGTGAGTAACTACGCTCCTGGCCGAGATTAGTGAGACCTGACTTGCTGAGGCCTATTGTCCTAATCGAGGATTTCATTGCCTTGTCAGAGTGCCCTCTTCCACACCTACTTGTTATACACACTTATGTCTATACTTCTTGGTTCTGTCATTTCTGGCACTCTGTTGAAGAATCCAGCCAGACGTTGCCACGTGTGCACCAATAGTGGGTATAGCTGCAGCAGATGAGAGCCCTTACATTTTGTCGCTATCTATCGCCTTGAGAGACGAAAAAGACTCTATGGGGGAAAGTATAGGGTAAAGAGACCCGAATAAAGTTCATATGAGGAGTGGAGATCTAAGCGATTCTCCCAAGCGTTGATGTTCTATCACGCCCCTTGAGGATCATGGTGTTAGAATTCGTGTGTTGTGCGATTAGAAGTTTGTTGATCTTCTTCTGTGGTTGTTACGTTTGTGCATATGTTGTATGATGTTCACTCGTGTTCGATGTAGTCTCTAAGCATCCATTCACCAGTGGAGCCAGTGATCTGACTGTTAGAGTTTGTCCGATTTTAGAAGAGTTAGAATGAAAACAGTTAGTCTTGTGGAGACACTCTCTCTGCACTTGGAAAGCCTTGTTTATAACGGAAATCAGTAGAAGTTTGTAATCCATGGTATGGGTAGGTAGTTGTGTTGTGTTGGGTGTTTCATGCTCTCTCTCTCTCGTCAGCTATGGTTTCAAACTCAAGAGGTCTGTTTTTAGAACTCATTAACGTGGAAGTCTCAGTTACTTTGATTATAGGAATGTGCTATGGCATTGTCTTAGGGGCATTTTCACATGTTTCATAGAATCCACAAAAATAAGAATTTGGGGATGCTATGTTGGCCCCCCCTTGATGTGTATCTATTTGATGTTTCGAGTGTTTCACGTATCGCTGATGTGTGTAATCGTGCAGCTCACAAACATGTGTAAGAATAGAATAGGAATCACCATGTGGGTTGCCCGATACGTAGAGCAGCTATTCCACTTTGTGTGTGCCTGGTGTGTGCGATGCTCGTGTTTGAAGAGTTAGATGTCTTCTACTCTTTGTCTCTCAAGTCTCTCACCACCTATGACCATAGTATTTTGCCTTTACCTTACCTCTCTTTAGCGTAAGCCTATTTGCATATATGTTCGCTCTCGCCTCTACGTTGTGCTACTCTCTAGTAGACAGTCCTAGATCTTGCCTTCATATCCGACACAATTTATGACTATGTCCCACAGGTCCTGGGGGGTGCGTGCTAGAGCGGACTCTGACCGCCCTACGATCCAGTGGTGAATTCGCCCTTAAATGAGAGTAATCAAGATTGTTGGGGCACAGCATGTCTGGTATAAGTGCAGTGTCTACATTCTATTTAAGACCTAGTGAGCCTTCAGAGGAGAGGCTAGTTTTGGCCGACAACCAATTCGTGGCTATAGGTGGGTTGTGTTGAATGACTTCCGCCTTCTGGCGCTAAGTACTCACTTGGGTGATGAATCCTATACTCACGCGATTTGATGAGAGCGCTCCTCAGAATATGTAGTTTGAATAGTAGACTGGTTGACACGAGTTCTGGTGATCTTTCAACACTATAGTGGACCTCATCTTAACTAGGAGAGTGTTAGATCTGAGTGATTGGCTGCCCATGAGTGTGGTATGTGATTCATCGCCCTCTGGCACATCGAGTGAAACTCGTTATAGTTGGTGTGTATAGATAATGCTGCCAACGCATTTGTGGTAGGCACTGTCTGTGCTTCTGACTTTGGGCATCTTTGGTGAAAGACGAAATGCCTCGAATGGGTCATTTTCTGTAGGGTAAAAAGCAGAAATGCTTAGAACGAGTGGACTGACGCGTGCGTGGCGCATCAAAGAGACGGTGCAAATTAAGATGGATGCCAATGGATAGTGGAGAACATCAGCCCTAGATGTATAATTTCGGCTTCGTCTAAGGAGAAGTGACTGCGTGTGCGCACTAAGTGTCTCGTCGCGATGATCTGACTAACTGGATATCATTTTGTCATGTCACTATATCCTCTCGGAATGACTATAGATCTGTTCTCTCTCATCGCAGTTTTCATGTGGCGACTTTTGCCACGGAATAGTGATACGTCTTATGTATCATGGTTCGTTAGATGCCTTGGCGTTACTCTACGACGCCATTCGCTCTATTGGCAATGTGATGGTGTGGTGGATGTAGTGTAGACTATACGCTATTTTAAAAAGACTATGTTGTTACCCTGTTTGTGAATGTACAAAGCTTGTGCTCTGTGCATAGTGAGTTCTTCGGATAGCATTATCATGTTGGTGTCTTACGATGATAGAGGGTCGGCGATAATGCTTCCTATTGTAGTTCCGTAGTCCATGCTAATCCAGTATTCCCTTTTTTGTTGAAATGAGTGGATTTAGGTGTGTCGTATGAGTTGAAAGTCTTTCGGCGACTATAGGGGTCGTTGAAGTCGGCTATGTGCGCTTATGTGTGCAGAGCCGCTCACATATCTCATGTGGCGTCTAGATCTCGGCAGTCGACTTATGTTGAGATAAGTAGATCATCAGATGGTCCACACAAAGGGATTTTTGATACGTATACGGGTTAGTGCGAACAGATTTCTGGTGCTTTCCTCCCATGTTCGCCTTTTCCGGTGTGCGATGAATTGATCCTAACCATATCTTTGTCACTGTGCGCAGTGAGCTAGCGCACGGTGCATGCCTGGATCGGTGGTGACTAATTGTGGTATCAGAACCGTGAGCGGGTTCCTGTATTGCGCTTCTGCTTGTTGTCTCGAAGGCGAATGGACATCTTTCGTCGTAAGGATATTATGTGGTGTGATGTGTAGCCTATATACTTACATCCTATAATGGCAAGCATTTGACCAGGACTATTGTTTAGCGCTGCGACTGAAGTGGACGTAGTCTCCTCTTGTATTTGTTAACGTTCTAGCTATGTGGTGAAGGTAGCTCGCATAGATATATTTTGGACATTAAAAGATCCATTCTCGAATGGTGCTACACTTAGATATAGTGCAATGAGTCGCGGGCGAATCTCTGTACCATATCCGGCCCTCGAGTGATCAGCTATTAGAGCCACTCGGCTATCCAAAAGCTCCCACGTCCTCACCCTGTGACCTGTGTCAATGGGTATAGTAGCTGGGTAAGGACAAACGCTAATGCGCCTGCGCGGTGTCCGCATCCGTTATGATGATTCGTTTGGCGGAGCCTACTAAAGTCTGATTTTTGTATTTCAATATGGTTTGTGCTATGCCTCTCAAAGTGATTTATCTCGCATCTCTATGCCATACATATTGAGTTGCTTATGTAGTCGGTGGGTTTGTATATTTCAGTGCGATAGAGAAGACCCTTTGGTGCACAGAATGTTTTACGGTTATATAGTCTCTACTTTTCGCGATTGTGTTGTTTCTCCAAGTATGATAATTAGATTTCCCTGTGTCTGACCTCCTTTGTTTCTTGATCCTTTACCTTGATGTATTATAATGTGCGCACATCTGCCGTTCTTCATGGAGCTACTTCATGCACTCTCTACTTGAATCTTTTAATTAGATAGTGTGCTTGGCTCGTCTATTCTCATCTCGATCTTTTTGACTTAGTCTAGGGTTCTTGCTTCGCGTTTCTGATCTCTCGTGATCTTGGGAAAACGTGTTTGCTTCTGCTCTCGCATTGGAAATTACTGGCCAATAACGCACACCCATTCTACTTATGGGCCAGAATTGGAGGATTGTAGCAATCTTTTTCTTTTCAACACTGCCGTAATAACAAAATTTTTCCTAACATAGGATAAATTCCGGCCCGAGGGTGATGTGAAGGAGTGATGCAACTGAAACTTTGACCCTAATTTTAAGGTTAGGTTTTGTTTGAGTTTTTTTTCTCGCAAAGTTAGTCTTACTCTCCTCT
>NW_021026609.1:523876-656096 GCF_004153795.1 Camellia sinensis | reverse complement strand
TGTCTTAAGGACAAAGTGCCACAGACTCGACTTGATCAAAAGTTTCTGTTCTAACTTTGCGATACAAGAATATTACTATAAGTATTTTATTTTTGTTAGTTCAGCTTCATTTCTCTACACAAAAGATTATTTCAACAATCTTAAGACAAATTCGAATTATTCTGTTTATACAGAATTTTTCGTTTATTTCATTTTCTCCATTATTTACAGAATTTATTTTCTATGTGGGTTTTTTCAGAATTCAAATTCTTATTTTTTTGAAAATAAAATTCTAGGTTTGTTTAATAATTAAAATTATGATTTTTCAGGTTTCTAAATTTGGTTTTATGGAATTTATATTCTACAAAGTAATATTCTGGTTGGAAAATACAAATAGTAGTAATATACTGGTTATTTTCTTTAACAAATAGTACTAATATACTGTTTAACATTGATTTTTTCAAAATATTAGTTTGTGATCATAATTGTCTGTGTGGAATTAATTTGTTTAAGTAAAAGTTATTTTCAAATTAATTTGAAATAAAAGTTACAATTTTGTTTCTTTTATTTTTGACAGAATTAGATTTTGTGTTTTATGATTTAATTTATTGTGTAGTATAAAAATTCAAATTATAATTTTGTTTTATAATTTAGAATTCATGGCTACTAAAACTACTCAGACCTCTAATCCGACCGGTGTTGCGACTGCCCCTATCCCTCCTACTGTTGTGATAGTCCCGGTAAATCACGAGGAAAAGCCAGAAAAGTTTCTCATAACTAACTTTAAAAGATGGCAACATGAAATGTTGTTCTATTTTACTACATTAAATCTGGTGCATTTCCTTCGTGAGGATGCTCCTGTGCTAAAAGAGAATGAAACCGACCGACAAGTGCTTGCTACAGTTGATGCTTGGAAACATGCTGATTTCCTTTGCCGGAACTATATCTTGAATGGGCTTGATTAGACACTATACAACGTGTATAGCCCTATCAAGACGACAAAGGAATTATGGGATTCGTTGGAGAAAAAGTACAAAATAGAAGATGCTGGCTCAAAGAAATTTGTGGTGGGCAAATTTATGGACTTTATGATGGTTGATTCAAAGACTATGATCAGCCAAGTTCAAGATCTCCAACTCATTCTGCATGACATTCATGCAGAAGGCATGTCTCGCGGTGAATCCTTCCAAGTTGTTGCCTTAATTGAAAAATTACCACATGGCTGGAAGGAATTCAAAAACTACGTCAAACACAAGTGCAAAGAAATGACTTTGAAGGAATATTGATTGTGCGTTTGAGGATTGAGGAGGATAGCTGCTTCTTTGAGAAGCATCTTATGGAGTCTAAGGCAAATGTGGTGGAACTATGCACCAAAATCAAAGAAACAGAAATTTTTCGAAGAAAGTTCATCATAAGGCTCTAAGAGTTCATTTTGTGATCTAATTCAAGTTTAATAGAAAATATCTTTGCATATTTGAACAGTGGAACAGGTATAGAACCAAAGTCCTAACCCAAGGAGTGTTTGAAGTTCCCAATTAAACTCAGTCCTAAAACAGGTCTCTAAAGCACAGTACCTTAGGAGGGATTTGCCCTTTTTCAAGATAACCAACATACTCCGAAACCATAGCTGCACTGCTAGTGGATGCTTTCTAAGGTTGACAAATAAAAAGCAATAAGAAAATCAGTGGTATTAAGTATAGTAGTAGGATATGCACTCCACACCATGAAATCTTGAGTAACCTAAAACTTCGGTATAATGGGAAAGACTTACGTAAAGAGCCCCACCAACAACAGAGAGATACCAAGGTGGCCTTTCTGCTCTAACCCCCATTGCTATTCTACTATCCAACCAGCCTGTATGTATTTTATTGTCCTTATAATCTGAAGCCTGAGAAAATGTACTACATTGTTAGATGATATATGTCCAGAAAAATAAATAAATAAATAAATCGATTTCTTAAGGTCATGCTTTAATCATGGATTTGAGTATATATTTGAAAATTGGGGGAAAATTTGAAAAAATGTGAACGAAATGTAAGTTAAATTTTTATTTATTTATTTTCATTTTACCAAGGGCACTCGGTTCAAAAGTTCATTTTATAAAATTGTATGGTCTTAGATTGAAGCGCTAAAATACTTTGTCCATAAGGACACGTGGAAGCAAAAATACCAAAATAGCCCTGTATATATATAAGGTATGCACATGCACATTTCCCAGCAAAGTCGCCCTCTCTTTCTCTCTCTCTTCTCTCTCCTTTCTTTTCCTTCCTCCCACGCCAACGCCTCCTTCTCCACCAACACCACCAGGACTTCCGCGACCACTATAGCTACTGTGACCACCTCTGTTGCCACCCCATCTCTCCCTCTTCTCTTCTTCTCTTCACCTTCCTACCGATCTTCACCAATCTTCCCTCCAGTTGTAGATCTGAGATCACCACCGTGGTTTGTCGGCAAACAAAGCTCAACACTGTATTGGCCTTGCTACTTCGGCGAAGCCTAATTTAGATATGTCGTGCCGGTGTCAGTTGTGTATCCAAGATCTCAATCTGCCTCGAACATGTTTGTATATATGTGTGTGTATATATATATAATATTCTTTGTTCTTTTTGTAAAAAAAAATTCCAACTTGTATCATAAATTGGATGGCCTATTATGAGGCACACAATTCCATCTAAGTTGTATACCATATATATATGAAGAAAAGTTTAACTCATTATATCAATTATTGATAATAGGCTTTTTCACAAAAAAAAAAAAGAAAAAAAAAAGGCTTTTCAAACTTTTAGTCTTAGCGTTATGGTTTTAATGATTATATCAATTAATATAATTCAAAAAGTGTGTGATGTCAATTAACCACTAAATTGATTTTTCTGCAAATAAACATTTATTTTCATGAGCTCTTAATGAAGCTACTATCAATGTGGTGGAAGAGTGTAGCAGTGAACTTGAGGTTGTGGTTGTTGTTGTTGTTATTGTTGTTTTTGTTGTTGTTGTTGTTAATGATGATGTTGATGAAACGTATTGCTATAGACAAGATATGTTTTGCTTTGGTTTGGTATAGCAATAGATACAAATATATAAAATATGTATTGTTTTTGTTTTTGTTGTTGTTGTTGATGGTGATGATGATGAAACAGTGTAATAACTCGAAAATTTAAGTTGTCCCTTAAATTTTATAATAGTATTATTTAATTATAAATGATTTCAAAAAATTAATTTTAAAATTTATATTATTATTCAATATTATTTTCTGAGTATTATGATATTTTTATTACATTTTTCTCTATATTTTTCTTAGATCAAAACACACTGAAATATAACATTTTCGGTGCAACTACGATGTGTAGCCCCCAAGTCACTTGCTAGCCACGCCTTTTTCACTCTATATATATAGCTATCTATCATCAACAGCCTCATCATATTTCCCAAACTCTCTTTCTACTTTTTAATACTTCTTTTATAAATAAAACTTTGAGTTTAGTTTGGAATATTTAGTGGGTCATAGTGAGCGAAAGGTAAAAGTTTGAATTAACATTAAGGTGAGTCATATTATACCTTGAGTATGTTTTGAGTTACCATAATTTATTTTATGCAATTTTTGTTTTATAAATTATATTAATATTTCAATTATGTTGATTATTTTTTGAATTCTATTTGCTTAAAATGAAACTCATGGATATGTTTGTTTAAATTTTATTAATTATTTGACAATGATTTTATAAGCAATTATTTTTTGGAAGTATCACTACGAGAGTCCCATGCCTTGGGGGACTTAAATAACTATTGGCTCTTTAATTAGTCACTTTGTGACCCTCTATCTGTCATAGATCCACTAACACTCGAATTTCTGATGTGGAGCATAGTGCTACACTATTGTGGGAGCCACCTCTAGAGTTCGTACAAGCCACTTCCTGAGTCTATACATCTGTTCTGTTCTGTACCGTAGTTATGCTTTCTGGTGTAGAGCAAAGTATTGTACGGAGCTAAGTGCTACACTATGGTGGGAGCTATCTCTAGAGTTCGTACGAGCCACCTCTTGAGTCCATACATCTGTTCTGTTCCGTTCTGTACCGTGGTTATGATTATTTTGTTTATATGATTTTTGTATTATATGTCAAATGATCTCCGTATTATATACTCTGCATTTTAATATCAAGCTTTGTTTAGCCAATAATTATCCATGGTGAATTTTAGGCCCTTATGCTCTTAGTATAATATTTTTCACTCTGCCATGTGCTTATAGTTGTTTATCAATTTTCAAGAAACAATGCAATTCAGAAATAGCTTTTGGAGAGTCTTAGACACAGAGCTACGGAATAGATACACACAACACTTTTATAGTATTTATAATTCTATTATTCATATGTAAACATCGGCCGTTTTGGTCAATAAATTTTGTTATAAAAATAGAAGCTCCAATGATTATTTTGGTACTCTCACTTAAATATTTTTTCCCGTACGCGTTTAGTAATTTGTTTAAGAATTTGCCGGAGGTAACTTCAGTTACTGGCCATCATGATGATTAACCCTTGGATACGGGGAGCGGATCATGACAAACAGATTGCTATAGGTAAGATACGGTTTGCTTTGCTTAGTATTGCAATATATAGGAGTTTTGTTTGACTCAACATATAGAATTTTGTTTAGTTTAATATTTCAATAGATAGAAGAAAATGTAAAAAAAAATTCAACAGATAAAAAAATTTGAACAAATCAAAAAATTTGAACAAATAAGAATCTCGACAGATAAAAAATTTCAACAGATAGAAAATAATTTGAACAGATAGTCAACGAAAGTCAACAGATAAAAAAAAAGTCAAGGGGTAAAATTAAAAATAAAATATCTTTCAAGACTTCTTACCAAACTATTTCACAAAAAGTGGATCATTCACCAACAAAAAATATCTACTAGACCTATTACCTTAGACAATTGTTAAAGTGGATTTTTCACTAGTTTTCTCTTTTACCAAATCTTTATCAAAATGCATAATAAAAACCCGACGTAAAGAAAAGAGAAATCTGTAATTTTTCAAACTATAAGGGCAATTTGTATTTTAAACAAATTTTAATGGATGTATTTGTAATTTACCCAATAACAAAATACGGTAGTACTTGCTTAGCTAATTAGCTAATGCATTTGTGAAAATAAATAAAACTTCAATTTTTTTTATTTAGCTTCCTATAAAAGATTTTTGTAATTACTGAAAGACAACTAAAACATGCTTGTTAGATTAAGGGCACTAAGTTTTTTTTTTTTTTTGGGTAAAATTATCCTTGGTGTACTTTTATTACCCTACCAACCTTTGAACATCTTTGCTACCACCAATAACTACATCCGGTCATCATTACTAGCAACAATTTTTCAATGAACACTGACAATGTGAAATTTCATTGACTTAGCACAGTCAAATTTCACTTTGTTGAAGAAGCACTAGAAAGTGTAGTTGTTGTAGAAAAAAATTGTTATGATAGACAATTTTCTCTAACTTTTTGCAATTTCAATAAATTTAGTCAGTGAAATTTCTTTGACTAAATCTATTGAAATGGAGAATATAGCGATCCCGGTTTTGCCCCGGCCTTCATTGCATTCCGGACTTGGGTTCTGTGATGGAATATTGTATCAATGTCTTGTTTTTCCCCTTTGACCCTTCGTGTTTGAGTTTTAGAGCTTGTTGGGCGAATTTGGAACATGTTGGTTGTTAGTTGGGTTAGATTGTTGTTGTCCAGATTTTGGCATCTTCGCTCGAGCGAGGCTTCTTGCGCTCGAACGAGTTTTTTGTAATTTGCTTATTCGCTCGAGCAAGGTTTTTTGCGCTCGAGCGAGAATGAGGAGTTTTCAGGTTTCTTTATAGAGGCAGCGTTTCTGGGGAAGACGAAGTTCTTCGCTCGAGCGAGCTTTGTGTTATTTGTTCCTTCGCTCAAGCGAGTCTTCTTGCACTCGAGCGAGGGTGTGCATCTGGGTAGTACCTGAAGGTTTGTATTCTACACTCGAGCGAGGCTTATTGTGCTTGAGCGAGCATGTGCGTCTGTAAAATTTCTGAAGCATTGTATTCTACGCTCGAGCGAGGCTTCTTGCGCTCGAGCGAGATCACTTGTTGTGTCTGGTCGCTCGAGCGACAACTCCTTCGTTCGAGCGAAGACCGCGTATATCAGTTCGCAGCAGAGGAGTTTTACATCACTTTTTGAATCTCTTTTGCTGAAAACCCTAGATTGGCTGTCTCTCTCTCTAAAAATCCATCTTCTCTCTACAAAGTTCCTTAGAATCTAAGAGTTTTTACTCTACTTCCTTTAAGAAAAAGGTGTAGCATCTCGTAGGCTTCCAATCCATCCAAGGAAAGCTTGATTTTGGGCATTTTCGAGATTCTCCTTCTTCCTCTTTGAGCTCCACATTTGAGGTAGGGATATTCTACACTCTAGTATGAGTTTTAACCTAGGTATTTGTTGTTATGTATAAATGGTGGGATTTGGGAAGGTTTTGGTGAAGTTAGGGTTTGGAATCAAAATTGAAAGAGGGGTTTTCTATGTTGATCTCTAAAATGACTATAGTCCTTGTGTATGAAGTTTCTCTAGTGCTAAAATGGTGGAATCTAGACATTTGTTTGAATTTGGGAAAAATTGGAGATTTACCTTAATTTGAGTTAAATAATTTATTTTGTATAAATGATGAAATTGATGTGGGAAGTATGAAATTGGGAAGGTGTAAGAATAAATGGTGTAGTTGGATTTGTTAAATCACTCACTTTTGGAAATTTGATAAATTATTTGTTTAAAATATTGTATATCTGTTTAGAAATATATGTGTTGGGCTATCAGTAGAGGATAATTATGATTATTATAGAAACTGCATGTAGATTAGGTGAACCGAAACCTATTGTTTAATTTACGTCATTGAATATGACGGTATGTTTGAGATATTGAATATGTGTCATGGATAGTCATTGTGTATGACGGTGCTTTTAATACATTGTATATGTATCATTGTTTGGGAGGAGATAGGAGATGGACTCCATTTAAAATTAAGTTGGCCGGAGTGTTCAGGGTGAAAGTCCCGAAATCTTATGTTTATGGGTGCCGATTCCCTTGGATGTGAATTTCGTAAAATGGCAAGAAATTGAAGTGTTTGAATAACGGTAGTTGTTAAATTGTGAATAAAAGAGTTGTAGTCTCATTTGGAGTTGTTTTGATAATAAGGAACTATGTTCATAAATTGATTTAAAATAGATGGATAGAAATGGATTGAGATGTGAAAAATCTACGTTGAATGGTCTTGGAAAGAATGTAATGTGATTACGAATATTGAGAATAAATATACTTGGCATTTATATCTTAGTTAAATCTCATATGTTGTTTTAGTATATCTCTATTGGGCTTTGGCTCACCGTACTTGGGAAGCCATTTTCAGGTACAGGTGACATGCCACCTCTAAGGGCATAGCTTGGGAGGGCAAGGCTGAAGGCTTTACTTTTGTTTTTTGTTTTTTTATGTTTATATGTTTTCTTTTAAGTCGAGGGCTTTAATTGTAAAGAACTTATGACTCTCTTTTGTTGTAATCAAGTTATGTTTTGGGAAGATATAAGCCTGTAGGGTATTTATTTTGTTGTTATTAATTAGTGTTACATGTTGTAGTTTCAGAATGAATATTTATGAAAATATAATGCTTGTAATTTCTTTTGTAATATAAACTCTGAATAATGAAAGTAATACATTTCATATTATGTTTATGAATCTTTTGGATTAATTTATGGCTCCGTTTGGTGTAGCTGTTAAAACAACTTATAGATTATAACTTAACAGATTATAAATTATGACTTTAATCAGAAGTTGTTAATCTGTTTGGTGTAACTGTTGGATTATAGATTTAAGTTGCTGAATAGTATTTGTTAAATAAGCTGTGAAATAACTTTTTCAATTAATTTTTTATTTTTTGTTATTTACTACTTGTCTACATTTCTCATAAAAAAAAAATATAATAATAGTCTATAGACCAATTGGGTCTTTTTCTATTTTTAAAAAAATAAAAAATAAAAAAAATCTAAGAGTATAATCATAAATTGACTTGTCCACATAAGAAGCTGATAATCAAAAGTAAGGGGTGAACAGCTTCTCAGAATCAACTTTTTTGAGTTAAAATAATCTGTTAGAATCAGAAGCTGTTTAAAATAAGTTTAACCAAACAGTCTAAAATAACTTTTTCAAAACTAAAAGCTATAAGTTAGTTTTGAAAAGCTGAAACAAACACCCCCTCTATCTTTTTTGAGGGCGTTACATAGAAAACCATAGAAATTTCACTAACAAACAAAAACAAAAATATAATTCTTTTTACATCATTACAACAAACAATATCTATTAAACAACAACATAAAAATCAAATAGAAGAATAATACCGAACAAATAAAAGGATAAAAGATAAATGACTCATAGAAAATATAGAGAGATTAAGAGAAAAATGAAGATGGAGACAGATAAAAAATTGGCCGAATTATGTTGATGGCAATGAGGTGGTGGAAGTGCAAACTGTGGTTGCGAACAACAAACACAAGTTCAGGTCTCGATAATGGTTAAGAACAAAGACATAGTTCGGATTTATACGAGATGTTGACATAGGATATAGATATGGTTGAAAGTGGTGACAACGATAGAGATGAATACAGTTGAAGGCCATAGCGGCGACAAACAACAGAGGTTATGGTTGAAGCGATCATCCATTGTAGAGAGTGTAACACCTTGAAATAAATACCATAAATTGGCCCCCAACAACATATGCACAACGACATAAACAAAATAGTAATCTTTCATTAATCATAGTTAATTTACAACAAGTGACACATGCGATATACATTCATAAGCTCTATCCTGAATCTATAGCATGTGATACCAACTTAATGATCAACAAAATAAATGCTCTACAGGCTTACATCATTTCAAGACCATGCTTGGTTACAATAAAAGAGAGAGTCTTAAGCTCCACACATATAAAGCCCTCTGCTTGTACAAATATTAAATACAAAATGACAAAACAGAGCTTTCAACTCCTAGGTCCTCCCAAGTTAAGTCCTTAGAGGAGGCATGTCACCAGCACCTGAAAATGGTTTTCCAAGTAGGGTGAGCCAAAACCTAGTAGAAACAATCTAACACAATATATAAATATTAACAAGGGTAGTATGATGCACCTGTTCAATTCCCAAAACGACAAATCTTTTATAACCTTTTCCAAAACCATGTTATGTCACACTTACATCTCCATCCATTAGTTATTTCCACTTCATTTAGTCAACCAAACAGAGGATACACCCCATAGGCCTCCAACCAACATAATTATCATACAAAATACATTCACTTGCCATTTTACGAAAATTTTGTCCGCGGGGATCGGCACCCATGTATACGCGCGGTTTTCGGGACTTTCACCCTAGACACATAGGTCAACTTAGTTTAATGGAGTCTATCCACTTTCGCCTCTCAAACATGGAATGCATCCACTTCCTCCTTCCAAACATTATACATATACAATGTATATAAATCATAATCATATTCAATGATAATGGCTGAGAGATTTGTTTCAATTTGCCTAATCCACATGCAATTTTACAACAATCCTGACTATCATCCACCGATAGCCCAAAACAGATATTTCTAAACATATATTCAATCTTTAAAACAAGTAAATTGTCCAAATTCTCGTAGGTGCGAGATAATACATATCTAATTCCACCATTTATATAAACATCCATCCAATTTCATATTCCCAATACCAATTTCATTATTAGTACAAAATAATTATTTAAGACATTTTAGGGCAAAATCCCCTTTTTTTCAATCTTATTCTAAACATCAAAATCAACCATTTTAACACAACACAAGCTCATATCTACTCCCATAACCATTTCCAATACGTTAATTCGAAAACCCCTATTTTGATTTTAACCCAAACCCTAGGTTTGTTCAAAATCACAACAAGTCTCAACATTTCATACCCATCAACAAATAACCAAGTTAAAACTCATAGAAGAGTGTAGAAAGTCCCTAGCTCAAAGTTAGAAGATGAGCAAAGCAAAGGAAGAACTTCAAAGACACCGAAACCCACTTTTGTTCGGATGAAAAGAGAGCCCACGACATGCTCTATTTTTTTAACAAAGGCACAATGGTGGAGAAATCACTAGATCTTGATGAAAAAGTAGAGAGAATGTAAGTTTTAGAGAGAGAGGGTCTCAACTTTAGAGTTTAGAGAGAAATAGATCTGAAAAAGTGATGTAAAAAGTCATTTTCACGAATTGATAGACACACGGTCCGCTCGAGTGCAATAAGTGACGCTCGAGCGTTAGGTACAATAAGTTGTTCCGCTCGAGCGCAAGAAGTAACCGCTCAAGTGCAGAATACACACTTCCAGTAGTTTTGCAGAGAACAGACCATCGCTCGAGCACAAGAAGTTACCGCTCGAGTTGAGCCCGCTCAAGCGTAAAAAGGACCGCTCAAGTGTAGAATACACTCTCCTAGTATTTTTGTAGATCTGCAAAAACACCGAGAGTTCGCAAAGTCCGCTCGAGCGCATGAAGTGCCGCTCGAGCGAAAGAGCAAAAATCTAGACAACAAATGTTTGAAAACTAAGTAACCAACCTGTTCCAAACATGCTCCAACCAACTCAATAGCCAAACTCAAGTAAGAATAAAAGAAAAAAAGATATGAATAACAACCACCACCACCACCATCACCCACCCGCCACCTACCTGCCACCACCACCCACCACCACCACCCACTCGCCACCCACCGTCACCACTTTCCACCACCGTCTTCCGCCGCCACTTGCCACCACTTGCCATTTCTCACCCTTTTTTTATATTTTTAAATTTTTTTAAACATTTGTCAATTACCAAACGTGTTTGTAGTTTATGTTTTTCTAAAAATAAACAAAAATCAGTTTATAAAATTTTTGTAAATATAAACTGAAAACGTAAACATTACCAAACACACCCTAAGTAACCAACCTGTTCTAAACATGCTCCAATAAACTCAATAGCCAAACTCAAGTAAGAATAAAAGAAAAAAAGAAATGAATAACATTCAGAAATCATAAAACCCGAGTTCAGAATACAAGATGGGTCGGGTCAGAAGTTGAATCATTATAAGTTTTACCTTAGTTATTTGCTAAATCTGAGGGAAAAAAATTATGATAGGAAAATTAGGTTTATAAGTTGTAAGGTCATTTTTAACCATTTATCTCAATTTTTTTCATTATCCGTATAGAATTTGAAAACTTAGGACTTTAACTAGCAGCCAAACTTTTAACCTCCTTAAACTCTTACATATATATCTAGACAGATCTCTACATAATTTTCTCAAAAATTAAAAATAACTATGTTAACTATCTGTACGAATGTTTTAAACTAGTTGGTGTTTGGCCTATATCTAAAAAAAAAGCACTTTTTTATTTTTAATTTTTGTGTCTAGTGATCGTTTTTAAAAATTTTGTTAATTTTTTTTAATACTTTTTTTCAATCCGCCTTGTGTAAATAAACCTAAAAAGTAAAAAAATAAAAAAATAGCTTCTTTTTTGTTTGTTATTATTTTTTTTCAAATTTTATTTTATTTTATTTTTTAGTTTTCTAGTTCATCTAATTGAGTAGATCCTAAAAAATTAAATTTTTTGATTTTTTTTTTTTAAAAATCACTATGAAAAAAAAATTATTCATCGCCTCCAATTGGTAGTAGCTTGCTTCTACCTAAGGTATATGTTAGGTAGTCATAAAAATGGCAACCTGTGTTAGCCCTAATATTAATGACCTAAAATTATAAATTTTTTGAAAAGGTGATAGAAATTTGCGTTGTAATTTATTATTTAATGAAACAAAACTCACCTTGTATACGTTGATGGGATGGAATATGACAATGTAGGGAATTAAAAAGTTAAAATTTAAATAATTAACTAAAGAGGAAAAACAAAAGAATATAAGCAAAAACAGTTAAATCGGTATCTATTTATTTATAGTTTGTTTGGAAATTCAGGAGAAAAAAGAAACAAAAATATTAAATTAAGAGAGAAAATGAAAGAAGATAAAAGATTTGGTGTTTTATCTCATTTTTATTTGATTAAGTTGGGGAGAAAAGAACAAAAATATGTAGTGATTTCTTTCAATCTTGTTTAATAACTAGATAGACAATTTTAAAAAATCAGTAATCACTTATTTGTTTTCTCTCCTAATGTTTTCATTTTAAAGAGATTTTTTGTGTTTGAAGTGAAATGAATTTATCTTAGTTCCTTTCCATTTTCATCCAACTTCTCTCTCTCTCCCTCAATTAGGTTCGAATTCTCTTAAGTTGGCCATTTAACTTGAGAAAGACAGATGCATTTGATGAGCTTATTTTGAGATTTATTTTGATTATCTGAATCGTTCATTTTTTTAAAATTTATTGAATAAAATATTAATACAAAAACTCAAGATAACGGAATATCGTTAACCACATGAATAGATTACATTTGTATCACAAAAATGAATGATATATTCTTAAAATTATAATTATCGTTTATTTTTAAAAGATAAATATAATTTAAATATGTAGCTACTAATATTCGATTATGTTGATTTTTTACATAAAAATTCTATTAGAAAATATACATAAATAGCAAAATTAACAATTAAAATATGAGACAGAAAGATGTCACCACCTGTAAACGTGTATAGAATACACTCTCCTTAAGAGTAGTATCGCACCCCTTGGAGATAATAACTCGGCGCAAGAGGTACGGGCAGTCTACCCTCAAAAATTCACAACCAGCCTTCCTCAAGTGTGCACCCCTTATTCACAATGAGGGATATGCAGGAATCAACCTTTGATAGAACAGAAGTACTCGGAAAAATATAAAGGAAAAGACGAGAATAATGCTTTTTAAAAAAATAAAATGAATATTTATGTGTGTGTAGAAACACATAAGATATGCAAGCATTTATAATGGAGGTCTGGTTATTTTCGATGTACTTAAAAAAAAAAAAAAAAAATTGGAGGTCTAGAGAATTTAGAGATCAAATAAAATCCCACCATAATGTTGACATTCTTAAGTCACTAAAAAAATGTCAATATAATGTCTACATTCTAGAGTCATTTTTACATGTCAACATTCTTGTGTATAATGTCAATAATTTTAATTTTGAAATTTTTATGGAGGATCACCACCGTTTCATTTATTCGAACTCCCGACCATTGACTCACCACATTTTAAGGTGTGACTGGAAACCACTTGGACCAACCCAAGGTCTATAACATGTTCTACTCAATAGGTATGTTTGATTGACATGATTAAAGCATGAGATTGCGGTTATTAATTCGTGAACCCAATAATCATGTGTTTGTTTTGAAATTTTGTTTTAGGATTATTAATTCAATGGATAATTAATCTAACAAATTTGTAGGATTATTTATAATGGAGTAGGGATGGAATTATATATTCTGAGCTAAGAAATAAAATAAAAAGACTCTTTTTATCCTTGACTAAAAATTAAAACACTTACTATTTTTATATAATTTTATATTTTAGAAGGTTAAAAATAATTTTTAATTTTTTTTTTTAAAAAAATTGATATTTATTTTATCAAATTAGTTTATAGTTAAAAATTAAAAAATAAAAAACAAACCAAACATGGCCTTTGTATTTTATATTTTATTTTGTTTTTATTTATTTATTTATAATATTCTGAGCTAGGAAATAAAATAAAAAGACTCTTTTTATCCTTGACTAAAAATTAAAACACTTACTATTTTTATATAATTTTATATTTTAGAAGGTTAAAAATAATTTTTAATTTTTTTTTTAAAAAAATTGATATTTATTTTATCAAATTAGTTTATACTTAAAAAATAAAAAATAAAAAACAAACCAAACATGGCCTTTGTATTTTATATTTTATTTTGTTTGTATTTATTTATTTATAATTTTTTTCAAAACCACGTTTATAAAGAAATTTGAATAAATTAAAGATTATGAAGAAACATTGATGGAATGTAATATTGGAAAAGAAAATAAATATAATTGTAATCGTACATTCATATGTTTTCTTATCCAATGCAAATCAAATAATGTACAAGGGGATAATTTATTCTACTAATTTAATTGGATAGTGAATACCACACTAATTTGATAGAATTATTAATATATTCACTATTAGTCTTATAAATCAAACATGACTAATGTGTCATAAAAAAATAAACTGTTTAGATAATCAAAATAGGGCCCGAGCCCAACTGTTTCTCTCAAGTGATCCAACTTGGGAGAATATCCAAACCTTATTCAAACATATATTTAGAATAAAATGAAATTGATTTATTTTTATTTGGATGGTTGAGGAATGTAAATGTAATTTCGCTGAAAAAATAAAATTCACTTTGTTTGATTTTGAATTTTTAAATACATTTTTTTTTAGCTTTTTATGTTTTGTTGTCTTTATAGATTTTTTTTTCTTCATATATTTAGGTCTCGTTTGGAATCATGCTATTTTAGTAATTTTTTTATTTTTTATGAAAATATGTGCAAAAAAATAGAGAGAGTGATGTGACAACTTATAGTGTTTTTTTGGGTAAAATACTTAGTTCCCAAACAAAACCTTAGTTATTTTTTTAAAATTTTTTTAAATGCATTTAAGTTAGATGCACTTAAAAAATAAAATATTTATAGGGAAATCTAAAAAAAATGTCAATAAATATATTTTTTTTTGTATTTAGTGAAATTTTTAAAGATTTTTTAACGGATAAATTGGTGAGAAGTCAACACCCATGGGCCATATGCTATTTAGTTTAAGATTTGATTAAGGTGTACATGGATCAAATTGGTCAGATTTTAGAGTAAAACAAGAATTGAACCAATTTTTAAGGTTTCAGAAAAAATTGGAACCATAGCTAAATCGTTAAATCTATGGAATCGGACCAGAATTGAACCACAGAAACTGGTTTGGTGTGGCTTTACGGTTCTATAAATTTTATATAATAATAAATACGATACATATTTTCTATTAATAAAGAAACTAACAATAATTAGTTTGGGTAAGTTGGTTAGACTTTATAAATTTTCCAATGAAGATTAGTCTTCAAGTCTTATGAGAAATTTTTTATATTTTAATTTTTACGTACAAAAATAATAAACAAATATATTACGGTCCGGTACTGTTCAATTCATAATAGTAAAAAAAGTTTTGAAACTAGGAATCAAACCGATTTAAATGGTTCCATCATTTTCAGAACCAAAACCAAATCTAATAAAAATTAGACCAAACTGGTAGATTAAACCGGTTTATCAGTTTAATCGATTTTTTTTATACACCCCTAAGAGGGTAATTTGTGTAGCCAAATTGGGCCGAGCTAGGAAGCGTTGTTTCTGAATATTCGGATGCGTTGTAGGCCAAGTTACGAGCTCAGGATAGCTCGGTGTGGGAACAATGGTTGACAAGCCAGTCAATGAGTTCTAGATGCGGTCAGTGGGCGTGCCGAAATGCTATGTCTGCCACATAAAGGAAGTCAAGCTAGAGATAGCCCAACGAGAGGATTCAAAGCAATTAGTGATTGTGCGGCCCGATCAAAGTATTTGTACCAGATGTAGGGTGTTATTAGGATAGGCATTATCCTGTAGAAAAATGATTCATAGAAAGACTCTACTAAGGAGAGTTAGAGTTAACCATCTCAGTTGGTTTGCAGCGAGCAGGGTGCTCTAAGGATAAACATTATCTTCAGATATGAGACTCCTATGAGGACTCTGCTAAGGAGAGTTAGAGTCCTACTAGGATTGTGCTTGGCGGAATCTATTAAAGCTCCGGACAAAACTTATGAACAGGTATTGCAATTCTTATTCTTAAATAAATAGAGCTTATTGTCTATTGTTTACTGGCTGACTTAGGCATCAGAGGGGTTTCTGACACACACCCGCCAGCTAGCTCACGTGTGTTTTCAAGTAGCAAAGTGACGACGTTTGAAGGAGCGCAAACTTAGTCAACAGGATTATACGAGAGGATTATTTCGTACTCGTACAACCCATATGTTTGATATGTTTTGATGATAGTGACATATTTTAATGAAATTGTTTATTTTTTGAATATATAATTTTTGTTGTACCCCACGTTGGACTCTGCCGAAAAGTTTGACGACAGTGGCCAACAAGGATAATAGTGCTGGTGATGATATGGACAAATAAGTTGATTATATGGGCAGATAGGTGATACGGATAAAATGAGGGTGATACGCCTCGGTTGAGGTTTGCTTCGATTTTATTTTAATGATTTGAATCGTTCATATTATAAAATTCATTAAGTATATCATTCATGTAAAAGATGAGGTTAATCGAACATGCATAGCCTCATGATCAAACCATAATTGTTTTAAAAAAATTATCAAAATTATGATAGCTGTTTATTTTTTTAAAATATAAATGTGGTATTATTATGGGTTATAAACGTCTAATTTATTTGATTTTTTCCATAGATGATCTACTTGACGAAACTTACAATATGAACGGTTAAGATCATCGAATTAGATTTAGAAAATGCTTCCACGATCTTACAATACAGTGCTATGCCTATAAATGCACAACACCCTCTCCAAGTTCAGGTGACACATAGACCAAGCAAGGTGACACGTGGATAAATAAATAGATAAATAAATAAGGGTAAAATATTTTTTTTAAAATTTAAATTGTCCTTTCATACTAAAAAGAATAAAGCTTAGGCATATTGACCAAAAAAATTTATAATTTATTTTCTGGTCTGAGTATCTATTTTTTTATAAATATATATATTTTTAACTATTTGTAAGAAATAAAAAATTAATTAAAATATTAACAAAATTAACAAAAGGCTAAAAAACACAAACAATAAAAAAAATATTTAAAACTCAAAACTAAACACAAAATTAAAATAGTGCTGTTTTATTTTCAGTTTGTAAGGGTTATTTACACACAAAATTTTAAACTATTGAGAAATATTATCTTGACTTCTTAAATTATAAAAGTGTACAAATAAATTCCTAAACTATTGAGAAGTATCATTTTGCCCCATAAATTATAAAATTGTATAAATAAAACCTTAAATTATTAGTATGTTTTACTTTGACCCCTTCCATTAGGGGCCCAATTTTGTATGTTTGGTTTCAATTTTTTAAAAATTGAGTTTTTTTATTTTTCATATTTTTATTTTTATTTTTATTTTTAGTGAATATTTTTCAAATTTTAATAATTTTTTTACTTTTTCAGATGCACCTTATTTAGACGTATCTAAAAAGTAAAATATTTTAAAAAATTAATAAATACACAAAAATATGAAAAATATACTGAGTTTTTATATTTTTGGTATTTAGTGAATTTTTTAAAGTTTGTTTTCAGAAAATTAGCTCTGTTTGGCACAACTCTCAAATTATAGTTCCACACATTAATTTGAGTGTATTGTTTGTTTTGAGTTTTCAAATCATAATTCTACACCAATTTCTCAAAATTCAATTCAAAACATAATTATTACTTTTCAAAACTCATAACCAAACACATAATTTAAAACTCTTTTCAAAACTCAATTCAAATCAATATTTTAAATTTTTAAATATTTTAAATTTTTAAATATTTTAAATATTTTAAAAATATTTCAATTTTGTTAAGATTTTAAATATTTTAATATTTAAATATGTTATGCATTTTTTAAATTTTTTGAATATTTTTAAATATTTCAATTTCAAAATATTACGATTCTCAGTATTTAAATTTTAAAATATTTTATTAAAATAAATTCAAACTCAATTTTATAGAAATATTTTTAAGTATTTTAATTTTTTTGCAATGTATTTGGTTACGATTTAGGTGTAGAGTTGTGAAAGTCGTATGGAGTTTCGAGTTATGCGTTTGGTTATGCGTTTTAAAAATAATTTCATAATTGGCTTTTGTTTTATGTGTTTGGTTACGATTTGAGTGTAGAGTTGCTTTTAAATTTAAAATATTAACATTTAAAATTATTTAAATTTTTTGAATTTTTAAATTATTTAAATTTTTACGATTTAAATTTTTTGAATATTTATTTTAATTTTGTACTTATTAAATTTTTTAGATTATTTAAATATTTATGATTTAAATTTTTTTGAATATTTATTTTGAAAAAAAATTATTTCCTTTGTAGTATTTTCAATTAAAAAATTGATTAATGTTATTTTCTATTAATAATAAATTTCTTTAATTGAATTTAAAAAGAGTTTGGTTATGAGTGTTGATCAGAATTTTCAATAGTGTGAAAGTAGTGTGTTTTGTTATGAGTTATAACAATTTGAATTGAGTTTTAAAAATTTTTAAAACTCATAACTAAACAAATTTTCTTACTTTATATGTCAAATCAAACTTTCAAAACTCAATTCTACACTCTATTCAAAAATCATAACCAAACAAATTTTCTACACTCAAATTATAATTCCACAACTCAGAAACTCAAAATACAACTCATACTCTTAAATCATATTTACAAAACTCTACCAAACACAATATATAATTTTTAAGTATATTTTTGTTAGGTGTGGCTAAAAATTAAACAAATTGTTTTAAATATTAAAAGCATTCAGTGAAAACAAAAAAAATAGATTTTTTCTGAAAAGTAAATTTTGGAAAGCAAAACCAAGTAGAGTGATTTTTATTTTTTTTAATAATTAGGGATCCATTTGAACAATTTTATAATTTAGAGGATAAATCGATACTTATCAATAATTTACAGGATCTATTTATATTTTTATAATTTAAGAAGTGTACAGTAATAATTTTTAATAATTTAAGGGGTTTCGATGTAAATAACTTAATTTTTAAATATTAAGAGGAAATGTTCCACCATTGACTTCATGCTTGGGTTACATGCTTGGGTTACAAGAAAGGGAGGAGTTAGGTAAATGGTGATTTAGATCTCAACACAGGGTTATTATCGTCAAATTATTAAGGTTGGAGGTCCTTCCAAAACCCTAGCCTTTCGACTAAACTTTTCCTCTATAAAACGAGTCTCACCTCACAAACCCTAGTTCGCTATCTCCCTCAATCTCTCTCTCTCTCTCTATCTGCTTCGTTGCATCGTCTCAAGACTCTCTCTGCGCTTCAAGGTATATCCGATTTTCTTTTCATTCTTCTTCACTCACAATCGTATATATGTATGTATCTGTCTGTTGAACTATGTGGTGTGCTTGATTGTATATGGTTTGGGTTTGCATCTGATCTGTTGCTGATTTTGCTAGATCTGTTATTTTGTTATTCAAACGATTTTATTGATTACTGTTTTATAGATTCAGAATTGTTTGTGGATATCACATGATGAAAAATCTGCTGCTATGATTTTTATTTTTGATTTTGTTGTTCATGCTTCAGATCTAATCTTGGTATCTGTATATGTGTATATATATACACACCTATGATTTTTTAGTTTTTTTTTTATTAGGTGTGAAGTTGTTATCTATGATCTGGTTCTGTTTATTAATTTGTTTCTTCTTGTTATTAGTCACTTGATTATGTCATATTTATCCACTCTATTTTTTCTAGTAAGAGTTCTAAAACTTTTTTTCTATATATATATTTTTTTTGTTGGGGTGTGATATGTACACATGCCAGTTGAACATGTTGTGGATGTTATTTACTCATGAATTCAAGATCTGTTATATATTTTTAATTCTGTGTTCAGATGTAATTTTTATTATCTAGACCTAGTTTGTTTTTTCCTAGAATATATTAAATCCAATTTTTATTTTTAATGTTTTGTGATCTTTTATTCTACACCTAAAAGTTTAGAAGCAGATCAAGTTTGAAAAAAAAATTATGTCAGGCGATAAAGCTGATTTTATTTAAAAAGTTTTATTTGTTTGTATTTTGATAGTTTTAGGTGCTTCTAGTGTATAAGCACTGTAAAACAGAAAAATCTTGAAAATTGTCTTAAAGAATTTGTTGATCAAAGCCTTTTTTTTTTTGAAAATTTATATTCCTGGTTGGCCTTGTTTAGAACTTTGTTTTGTGATGGCTTTTTGGGTCCATATAAAATGATTCAATCCTATTTAATTATGAATCATGTAATACTTGTGTATTTATCTACATATTTGTCTGGAAGAGCTATCAATTTTATGTGTGTAACCATCAAAAAATTTCAATTGATGTTTTTGAGTTGAAATAAGTAATAAATTGAATTGTTATAATCTGCCTATGTGAATTTTGTTTTATTCCCATTTACCTGATTTATCTTGCTGTTTTGGATTTTCTATTGCAGTTTGACTCTAGAGTTTTATAATGGGTAAGGAAAAGTTTCACATCAACATTGTTGTCATTGGCCATGTCGACTCTGGCAAGTCGACCACAACTGGGCATCTCATTTACAAATTGGGAGGAATCGACAAGCGGGTGATTGAGAGGTTTGAGAAGGAAGCTGCTGAAATGAACAAAAGGTCATTCAAATATGCCTGGGTGTTGGACAAACTCAAGGCTGAACGTGAACGCGGTATCACCATTGATATTGCTTTGTGGAAATTTGAGACCACCAAGTACTACTGCACAGTCATTGATGCTCCTGGACATCGCGACTTTATTAAGAACATGATTACTGGTACATCCCAGGCTGACTGTGCTGTTCTTATCATTGATTCCACCACTGGTGGTTTTGAGGCTGGTATCTCGAAGGATGGTCAGACCCGTGAACATGCCCTCCTTGCTTTTACTCTTGGAGTGAGGCAGATGATTTGCTGCTGTAACAAGGTCAGTATATTATTGTATTTGAATCTAAAATTTCACTTTTGGTGTGCTGTGTTCTGTGCTGTTTGCAATCTATAATGGATATTCAATGCACCTCTTTTGAACTGGCACCCCTCATTTTGCGCGTGCAAGTGCTGGTCTCTTGTATGCAAGAGAAATCTTTAATACCAAGTGCGAAATGAGAGGGGCGACCATTACAAAGAGCTTCTAGATTAAAATTGTTATCTCGGGATTGTAGTTCAATTGGTTAGAGCACCACCTTTTTTCGAGGTGGAAGCTGCGGGTTCGAGCCCCGTCAATCCCGATGGATTCAAATTTGTTGATGCTTGTTTCTTTGGTGCTATATTCACTTTACATGTTGCACTTGGTAGCTGTTGATATTCTTGTTGTTAAATTGTTCTGTAGTTTATAATAATTTCATCCTCAATAATGCTTTTTGTGTAATTGCTCTTGTTGTTTGTCTATTTCTACATTTTTTAACTTGCAAGATTTGTATTTTAATGTTGATATACTTCTGTTGTGCAGTGGGGCCTCTTTTCTTTCCTGTGTTTTGCCTGTTTTCAATTTGCATAAAGATTATAATTTTATATAATAATAATGCGTAGCCTGTTAGTTCTTTATTTATTTTTTTGTTTTGTTTTGTATTCATGTAATCATCTGAATTGTGGTTTCTTACTTCTAGATGGATGCTACCACTCCTAAGTACTCAAAAGCAAGGTATGATGAAATTGTGAAGGAAGTCTCTTCCTATCTGAAGAAGGTTGGTTACAACCCTGACAAAATTCCTTTTGTCCCAATCTCTGGTTTTGAGGGTGACAACATGATTGAGAGGTCCACCAACCTCGACTGGTACAAGGGCCCAACCCTTCTTGATGCCCTCGACATGATTACAGAGCCCAAGAGGCCATCAGACAAGCCTCTTCGTCTCCCACTTCAGGATGTCTACAAGATTGGCGGTATTGGTACTGTCCCAGTAGGAAGGGTTGAGACTGGTATCATCAAACCTGGTATGGTTGTAACTTTTGGACCAACTGGGCTCACCACTGAAGTCAAGTCCGTGGAGATGCACCACGAGGCTATGCTAGAAGCCTTGCCTGGTGACAATGTTGGGTTTAACGTGAAGAATGTTGCAGTGAAGGATCTCAAGCGTGGTTTTGTTGCATCCAACTCAAAGGATGATCCAGCCAAGGAAGCTGCAAACTTCACCTCCCAGGTTATTATTATGAATCACCCGGGTCAGATTGGTAATGGGTATGCTCCAGTTCTTGACTGCCACACCTCCCACATTGCTGTCAAGTTTGCTGAGATCCTTACCAAGATTGATCGTCGATCTGGCAAGGAGATTGAGAAGGAGCCCAAGTTCTTGAAGAATGGTGATTCTGGCATGGTGAAGATGATACCAACCAAACCCATGGTTGTGGAGACATTCTCAGAGTACCCCCCACTTGGACGATTTGCAGTCAGGGACATGCGTCAAACTGTTGCTGTTGGTGTTATCAAGAACGTGGAGAAGAAGGATCCATCTGGTGCTAAAGTCACCAAATCTGCTGCCAAGAAGAAGTGAACCGTGCGGGTTGGAGTTTCTATTGATGTTGCTCCTTTTTATCAAATTGATTACTGTCATAAAAAAGACCACCTGTGTGGTGATCCTATGGTCACAAGTCATTTTGTTGGTCTAGTTTATTTCTCTGTTTGCTGCAGTTTTATGTCCCCATCGCTCGGTTGCTGCTCTCAGAATTGGGTGCTGGATCGGCGGTGGTGACAATAATATTTTACTTGTTTTAAGTTTTGACTTTGGTTTTGTTACTCTTGTGGTTGTTAATTTAAAACAATGTTTTATTAAAAGTTTCTGCTATTATTTTTCTGTGTCATGCCATAGCTAGTTGGTTTATGTGATTTTTTTTTCATGAGTTTTGCTTAGTTTACTTATATTTATTGGCATGCCTGCTTTTTTTTAACTGTTATTCTATGCAGCAAGGACGACTTTTGGGTAGGTGACCAACTTTATTAAACTTGGAAGTATTTTCTTGTGTAATATTCCTTTGTTACGTTGCATCATGTGAAAATAAGCAATTTCACTATTTACGAATTGAGAAATTGATATAATGACCATGCACGGTTGGTTCGTTCCAGCTCTGCCTTATTTTTTGGGTATGGATAGTAGATTGTGTTTTTATTTGAATTTTATAGATTGTCCCTTTTTTGGGCTCCTGTGATCAATATTTTCTGATTTTTGGCTACTTTGTTTGCATTTTTTTCCTCCTTTTTTCATCTATGCAGCTTTAGTTAAATGTATTTTCAAAATTAGAAGAGGTTTCTGGTTTTCTGGCTAGTGATTGCAGAGGTTTAATTCATATGGTTTTTTTACTCTTGAGATATTACAGCAACTTTACTATGTATTTTGCTTAGAACTACTTTACCAGTGTGTAGTCTTCTTGTGTTTGAGTTGCTTTGTTCTGATTGTTGTAACTCTATTTTCTTGTGGTGTGGTGTATGTTATGTTCCCAAACATTGTAAGTTGTGAAGCTGTTGTCAGTGTAATGTAATGATTTTCAAAAATAAAAATAAAAATGACAATGGTCTTGTTTGGTTTGTCTTTTGAAAGATAATTTTTGAGAAAAAAATTTAAAAATTTGTTCTGCTGAAAATTTTTGAATTTTTTTTTTTTAAAATTACTTCTCTTTTGGCATATCAATTATTTATTTATTTTTTTGACACTCATCAATTCAACTATGAATTATTCTAAATTTCAAAAAAAAAATTTCAAAATATATAACTAAATAAATTTTTAAATTTTATAAATTCTTTTCAAAAAATTATTTTTGAAAATTGTTTCAGAAATACAAAATAAACATGGATAATATGTTTTTGATTGCGTTGTGACAGAATTGTTCACGTGATATTTGTAAAATGATAATATTTTTAAAATGAAAAAATGATAATTCTAAATAATTTTTAAATAGTTAAAATCTGCTTCGTAATATTATTGTTTTTGAATATATGACTTAGCCCACTTTGGTGGGAAATTTTCAAAACTCTTTATCATGTGGAAACAAAAATAGAGTTTTAGATTGTATTTAATTTATGAATTTGATTAATGATTTAGAAAGAAAAACAAAAATATAAATAAAATATGAATAAAATATATCCTATATTGCATACACCCTTTGCCCATTTTGCCTCTTGTCTTGTGGAGTCAAAATAAAAATAGACAAAATGCATCTTCTCATAGATTGATGCACTATTTTTTTCCCCCTCATTTGAATTAGTACCTGTTGGGTTCGTTTGCAAACTTTCCCCCGTGGAACACAATTAGGCCAAGTTTGGCTACAAAGAAAAAAGTGCACTCATTTCATCTTTTTATCTTTTTTGGGTCACATCAATCAACATCTCCTCTCTATTTTTTCTACACATAATACAAAAAAAATCAAAAAATGCACTTATTTAGTCTTCCCAAACTAGGCCTTAGTACATGTTGGGTTCGTTTGCAAACTTTCCCCGTGGAACACAAATAAATGTATTTGTAAAAGTTACTATTTAAGGGCGTGGTTAGTTTAGTGAGAATTAAGATTTGGGTTTCAAAATGATAAAGTTAAAGTGAGTAAAATTTTAATATAACAATAATATCATGTTATTATTAGCACGTGATATTATTAACTAATCATAAAATATTACATATGACTTTTTTCTAACCCATCCTATAATGACACATTTATAATAAAGTATAATGCATATGCTAAGCTATGATTTGTCATTCAGTTAATTTTTTCACAACGTAAATTGTTAAAAAAAAGTGGGGTACAGAGAGAGTATTACAACAGTCTAATATTTCATATTTAATTTAGAATCTCATATCCCATAAAAACGAAGTTCATAGGGGTATTTGGTGTAGATTATATGGGTGATTATAACTTATTTTAATGTAAAAATTTGTGTCAAATTACTTGGTACAGTTTCTGCTTATAATTTTTTAGGCAGAGATAGTTTAAATAAGCTGAGAAAATCAGATTATTTAGAAGCTAGGGAAGGGATATTTTTAGTTCTATTTTTTAATTATCAACTTTTAACTTATAATAAGTTACACCAAACAATACCTAGGCCCTGTTTGGTAGGGTTTATTTCAGCTTTTAGCTTAATTTAAACTATTTTGATGTGTTTGGTTCAGCTTAACAATACAGCTTAAAACTTTTTGTAAGTCAAAAATGAATTATTCTTTAAGTGAGGGATGACAAACTTAATTTATAAGTCAAAAATTAACTTATAATCACAATTATAAGCTATAAATTGCTAAAGTATAAAGTATAATCGCTTTTCTAGGGTTCTACTAATGGAGCCCTAATCTCATAATCCGTGAAGCGTCATACTAGTAATTTGGTATGAAGATGTGATTGCACTTTAAAATTGGAGGTCCCAATAATTATTTGGTTCAACTTTACTTATAAATTTATTATTATTTTAAGAATTTGTGTCAACAAATTTAATATAACTTTTATATATGACACATATAATAAAAATAATTTAAATAAATTTAATTAAAAACTAAAAAATAAAATAAATTATTCTGTTTAGTTTTGAATTTTTAAAAACATTTTTATGAGTTTTTAATTTGTATTTTTATATTTTTAATGAGTTTTTAAAAATATTTTAATCATTTTTTTTAATAAAATTTTTAGATCAACTTAATCTTAATATATTTAAAAGTTAAAAATTTGTACAAAAAATCTATAAAAAAATTTATTGAATACAACAAAATATAAAAATATATTAAATTTTTACATTTTTTTGCATTTAGTGAATTTTTACATATATTTTTCACAAATATTATATTTTTTAAGCGTAATTAAATTAGGTATATTTAAAAAATAAAAAATTTACATAAATTAACTAAAAATAAAAAATTTAATTTTTTAAAAGTGAATACAATTTTCTAACACTAAACATCATGATTATTTTTCAATTTTAATTTGAGAATCCAAAACCTCTATAAGAATATTATTATCAAACTCATTATAATTTTTTTTCCTTGATTATTTTATAGTATAAAATCATAAAAACACTTATTCATTGATTTTAACGGCCTTGTTTGGTTTGTATTTGAGAAACATGTTTTGAGATAAAAAGTACGAAAATTTGTTTGGTTTAGTTTTTTTTCAAAAGATGTTTTGAAAATTTATTTTCAGAGAGAGTTTTGAAAAAAGTGATTGATTTGATGTGTATGAGAGAGAGATTTGTTTGAAAAATTTGTAAACCAAACAAGTTTTGAAAAATTTTTTTGAAAAAAATTATTTGATTTGATTATTTTTGAAAAATTATTTGTAAAAAATTTTTCCCAAATTTTTTTCCAAAACACAAACCAAACAAGACCAATATATTTTATGTTGCATTATTTTTTTATTTGTTTATATATTTTTTTAAAAACTAACTTTTGACCTATCACGGCCAAAACAAACAACCCAAAAACACGAGGCAAACGAGTCCTGAAAACCTCTCTCCCTCGCTCTGCTCTTCCAAGCTACCCTGAAATCGAAACTCTCGAATCGAACTCCTTTGAGACCTTTACGCGTCGACTATATATATATATCACGTGAATTCGATGGTGGTGATGGTGATATTGAAACCCTAATTGGCCCAATTGGGACGATGGTGGTGGGGTTGGTCGATGATCTTTTCTTCTTCATCTTCTTGAACCCTAATTCAATTCTCGATGGAACAGAACCAAAAAACAGCGAAAAACAAGGCTTTAGTAGCGGCAGAGAATCAAGACAAGGACATTGTGAAGGTCGTTCAATGGGAAGATTTCGAACAAGAGCTTGCGCGTCTCATGAGTCTCTCCTCTGCCCTCAACGAAGCTAAGGAGAAGAAGCTCTTGCTTCAACAGCAACTCGACTCCCACATACAGGTAGGGTTTTAATTCATTTATTATGTCAGATGACATAAAAAGAGAAGTAAAAAGAGATCAATTAGGGCTTACATGTTCTGGGGTTCTCAAAATTGAAGCTGTCTATTTGTTAAATGCTCAATTTTTACTTCATTTCCAGTCAATTTTGATAATTTATGCTTTGTATCTGATGGTTTTTGTTCTCTTAGTTTTTTAATTCCAAGGATGAATTTGAATAATAATGGAAATCAATAGAGGACTGAAATATGGCTATTATTAGCTGTTAAAGAATGAGTTGATAGAGAGTTAATAGAGGGTTTACTTGTTTTGTGGTTATGAATATTTAGGGATTTCCTTTTGAATTCCTCAAACAACTAAGGTTTTATCACTACACCGAGTACAGACATATAGAATTCAATTCATTTCTGCCTTTCTTCCGCCAGGTGGTTTAGATTCTTATGGTCTTTGAGAATAAAAAAAACAAAAGAGGTTAAATTAGTAGACAAATATATAGTAATGAATTGAAAGCTAAATAAAGTTTTACTTTACTTGAGTTTTGAAAATTTAAGTGTTTGCTTAATTAAAAGTTCTTAGCTTCTGAACTAGCTGAAAATGTAATTAAAATTTGAGCATAATGGTTTACGTTCATCTGGTTTCCTAGAATGAAAACTGAGGAAAAAAGAAGAAGGTGGTCTTTATAAAGGCTAGTTGTGAATGAAAGAGATAATTAGAGTTTTTTTTACTTTCTTTGCGTCCCAGACTTGAAGGATTCCCTTCTTAGAAAGTTTGCATTCCAAAAGCAGCAAGGGTTTTCGTGTAACCACATTTTGTTGATGAGGAAGTGGCTGAAAAGGGATGAAATTAAAATGGTGTCCCTAACCTTGATATACCCTTCCAAGAAGAGTTCAAAGCTTGGTTTTCTGCGTCCAATAATTTTATTTATTCTCCTATCTTTTGCATTTCAAATTATGCCTTCTCTTTAGTTGATGAAGAAATGGAATAAAGAAAAAGCGTGGAATTTTGGCAAATGAAAAAAAGAGAAAGGAGTCCTTTTGGGTCCATAAGAAATGAGAAACTTGAAGTTCCTATTTGTTTGTCTTTGTGTAAAAAATACAAAAGAGAAAAAGAGTTCCTAAGTTGAGTTATAGTTGGAAATTCCGATTCGTATTGTCTATTTGCATGAGAATTCATGTGGCATGGTGTTTTTCTACCTTGTAATAAGTTCATAGAAGTAGTGTTTGAAACTATTTGGTTGGGGAGAAAAATGACAAGGAAACTTTTGAAAATTGAAGCCTTGAAAGAAATATATGTTAGAAGTTTGATTAAGAGTTGCATTTGATCTAGAAATTACGGACAACAATGGCTAGGTTAGGGAGCAATTGATCATTAGAAGACTTGTCTTCTTTCTTCAATTGCTTAAGCTTGACCCTTTAGTTGGCTTTCAAGAATTTTGAGAAAAAGAAAAGACAAATAAAATTAAAATTTTACTTATTTGTTTAAGTTCTTGGGAAAATTGAAAAAACCAATTAACACAGAGAAATACTTAGTTCATTATTTAGGGCTTGTTTGGTATTGTTATCATGTTCGATATTTTCAATTTTTTAATTTTTTTTTTTTTTTTTTTTTTAATTTTTTTGTAGGCCATATAGTTGTCACATTGAGAATCTTATCGTGAATCAAAATTTTGCGAATGTGAATCAAGTCGAATCAAATGGAAAATCGTTAAGATTCAATACAAAGTATAAAAATAATGTTAAACAATCGTATATATGAAAAATATTAAAATATTAAAGAATGGAATAAAATTGTTCTTATGTAAGGATATGGTTGCACCATTTAATTCGGAAGGCATTGTCTTCATAGTAAGAGATGTGATTTAAAATTCGCCTAACGGTAAAATTATTCAAAAATCATAATATAATCTCTCTTGATATTCAAAAAATGAACCTAAGAATAACCTCAAAAGTTGGCCTGATGGCAAGGCTTTGGGTCTTGAGGGTGTGTTTCCTCCAAGGTTCTAGGGATCGATACTTCTTAGGTGCTAACAATTCCTTGGGCCATCGGACCGGAGAAAAATTCCTTAAATTAGCCGTGGTGCACTTACGAGAAACTCCCTACCCGAGGGCATGTACACCGCTGGGGATTAGTCGGGTTTTGATCCGGACACCTGGTGCCAACAAAATAAAAAAAAATGGACCTAAGAATCCTATATAGAGTCTAACAAGAAGAAAGAATTAAATGAAGTCCTTTCTTTTAAAACCTAAAACTTTTTAAAAGGTGTGCATAAGTGGCGAAACCATTGGGTCTGATTTACTTGACCCATGTAATAACCAAACCAAATCAAACCAAGCTTTAAGTCCCATCAAATAGGATCGATTATATGAATTATTCTTCTCTACTCGACTCTATCCAAGGCTATTTGTTAGTCAAATTAAGGAGGTTCATGTCTCTATTTACTACACTAGTCCACGTCAATCTAAATCTACTCCTTCCCCAAGCCATTCCTTCTACTGTCACTATATCGCATCGTTTCATTACTGCCTCTGTTAGTTTCTGTTGTATATGACCAAACCATCTCAATCTATCCTATTTCAACTTATCTTCTATCAGTACTACCCTTACCCATTTTGAATATACTTATTCCTAACTCTATTTTTTCTGGTCTTGCTACACATCCACCTTAGCATTTTCATCTCAGCAACACTCATCTTATTTACATATTTTTTCTTAGTTGCCTAACATTCTGACTCATATAACATCACTGGTTTAATCAGTGTTTTTAAAGGCTCAAGGCGCATTAAGGTGCTGAAGGTCCCTGGGGGCCTAGGCGCAAGGCGAGGCGTGGGCTTTATTGAAGTAAGGCGCACAGTCTTCGTAAAAAATAGAAAAATTAACATAGACTAATCATTCATAGTACTAAGACAATTTTTTAAAAAATAAAAAGTAATCAAGATTCAAGACAAAATATAGAATAATTCTCAAAGCCATGAAAGTGCATATTACATAACATTTCAATTTTCAAAGATCAAATAATTCACATTCAATAAAATAAAAATAAAAACATAAACACTAAACATCCAAAATATAAATATCCAATAAATACTAATATACGTCTTAACACTTAAAAACATCAATATCAAAAGAAAGGGTAGGTTAGGTCGGTGTCAGTCAATCATCATCCTCAACATCAATGGTAACATCTTCTTCTTCATCAGTTGATTTATATCCCTCAACATCTTCCTCCTCTGTGTCATCTGAGTCTGCTTCCTCTTCATCTATTAATTGAAGTGGAGTCAATGTTGATGATTTAGATATCCTCAGTTGTGCCTTTGAGCGTGAACTTGTTGCTCTACTTTTATGGCTACTTTCTTCTACTCCAGAAGCTCTAGCAACAGTGGCTCACGTCAAGCCATCATCATCATCAAACACAGGCTCATTATCTTCATCTGATTCTCCATCCATCCTCCCAAGCAACTACTCATTGCTTTTATCAATATTTTGCAAAGATATGGGATCAAGGGTGTTGCTCATGTCATACCAAAATCTCAATGTTCTATTGTATTTGACATACACTAAATCATTGAGACGACGTTGTTCCAATCTATTTCTTTTCTTGCTATAAAGCTGCAAGTATTAAAACGATATTAAATTCTATATAATGAGAATAAAAAATATTTGAATTGAACAAAAAATTAGTTAGAATATTAAATACTCACATGTTCGAATACACTCCAATTTTGTTCACAACCCGATGAACTACATGTTAGGCTAAGGACTTTTATCACAAAAGTTTGCAAGTTTGGAGTATAAGAACCATATGATGCCCACCAATCAGTTGCGATAATCCACTAGTTAAAAATAACTGTTACCAAGTATTGAGTTTTACTAAAAATATTACTAAAAATAAATTCTATGAGTTTATAATATATTACCTGGTGCTCTCGTATTTATTTGCCTAATTGTAACAGACTTGTCAAAAAGACTCTCAGCCTTCATATAAATACTCATCTCATTAGTGATCAAATCTTGAACAGTGACATCCGGGACCAACCTTTGCATGCATTCATAAAACCCATTCATCACTTCATGATTTTTTTGCACCTCTAACGCTTTTGGGTAAAAGAATTTTGGGTTAAGAAAATGCGCAGCTGCATGTAAAGGCCGATGCAATTGGACATCCCATCTTTTGTCGAAAATTTAGAAAATTTCATTATACTTCTCTTCTTTATGATCAAATGAACTTGCAATGCATTCTTTTGCCCTATCCATTGCCTCATAAATGTATCTCATGAGAGGTTTCTTCTCGGTATCAACCAATCTAAACATTTTGACAAGAGGACCCGAGACCTTAAGGGCAAACACAACAGTATTCCAAAATGAAGGCATCAACAAAGTTTGTGCCATTCTTTTACCTTGTGGCTCCTTTGCCCATTTGTTTGAGGTCCAGTCTTCGGAGGTGACCATCTTTCTCAAATTGTTTTTTTGTTGATGCATCCTAGACAAAGTTAAAAAGGCGGTTGCAAATTTAGTTTTTGCAGGCTTGATCAAATTCTTCAAATTTGTATAGCGCCTCATCATGTTCAGCAACGTAGGCCGATTGTAAATGTAGCCATGTACTGCAATACCCCTTTCAAATGTCTTTTTCAGTCTAGGTATCTTGAAACTGTCTTCTAACATCAAGTCCAAACAATGAGCAGCACATGGTGTCCAATACAAGTGTTCATACTTAGCTTCCAAAAACCTCCCTATAATGTAACAATAACGAAGAATTATTATTTTCAAGTTTTTAAATTTTAAATACAAAACAAACTATGAGTAAACAATTTTGATGTAAGGAATGAGGAAATATTCTTACCCGCCAACACATTAGCTGCAGCACTATCAGTGATAACTTGCACCACATTCTCTTTTCCAACTTTCTCCACAAACTTGTCTAGTAATTCAAATAGCTTTTGCCCATCCTTTGAAACCGATTCAACAAACATGGTTCCTCTTAGACAATTAACTAAAAAGTTAATCAATGTCCTTCCTCTCTTATCAGTCCAACCATCAGCCATTATGGAACACCCGTATTTTGCACAATCCTCTTTATGATTCTTCATCAAATCTTCAGTATGTTTCACTTCTTTTTTGAGTTGGGTAACCCGCACTTCATGGTAAGTCGGTGGCTTCATACCAGGACCATATTGGCTAATGGCTTCAATCATTGGTCCAAAACTCTCATAATTTACTGCATTAAAAGGGATACCAGCATCATACATCCATCTTGCAAATCTTTGCACTGCCTGAGCTCTCATTTCTTTTTTGTAAGGGCCATTTGCATTGGTTTGTTTCCCTTTTGCTTGGTCTTTTCGATTTTTCACCACTGATTCAGGATTGGGTGTGAAGTAAACATCCATAGGCCCTTTTCTCTTTGGCATTTTTGATTTGGATTTGGATGAACTTTGGCTACTACTTGTCAACTTACGGTGTTGATTGACATTGATCTCAACGACATCTTCATCTTCATCTTCCTCTTCCATATTTATGCCATCGAAATCAGGCAACATGTTCATTTCTTCTTTTTGTGTCTTTTTTTTTGACATGAACTCTCTAATCTCGTCTCTTACATGAGAAGGACACTTCGGGCAAGCAGTGACATTCCTATAACCTTCCGCGAGATGTTGTTTCACCCGATAAACACCTCCATTTGATACTTTACTACAAAAATTACACTCGAACTTGTTTAAATTATTCTCCTCTACCAAATGGGCATATTGCCACGCTGGATCTTTTCTATTACTTTCCGATGTCATTTTCTACCAACAAATTTAATAAATGGAAAAATAATTGTATTAAAAGAATAAATGGAAAACAAATTTAATCTCTAACAGATAAAGGAAAAAAAAAGACCAATACCACATTGTATTAATTAATTATTTGTGAATAATTAATTATTTGTAATTTTTTTCCCTAATAGATAAAGGAAAAAAAATATCAATAGCATATTACAAATAATTAATTATTTGTAATTTTTTGTCCCTAACAGATAAATTCTTCTCTTACATATTACAAATAATTTTTTTTCCCCTGATTTTTATAATTTTTTTTGTAAATTCTGCTCTTACATTTTTTTTCAGAGACTCAACTCAAATAATTGAAAAAAAAAGAAAAAAAAAAAAAAGAAGCAAAACAGAGCACTGAAGAAGGAGAGAGAGGAAGAGTCGAAGGCAAAACAGAGCACTGAAGAAGTCGAAGCCCAAAAAAAAAAAAAAAAGCAAAACTGAAAGTCGAAGACGAAGAAGAAGGAGAAGGGGAGAGAGAGTTGAAGTCGAACAGACCTGCGAAGCCGAAGTTGAAGTCCAGTGTCGCAGTCGAAGTCCAGCTCCAGCAGCCCAATCGAAGTCGATTGCGAGGCGAAAGAGGAAGAGACGACTTCGATTAGGGTTCATTTGAGTCGTATTTGGCTCATATGGTACATGAGTTGTAATCCTCTCTGATTACGAGCCATTCGAAAGGTTCATCTGAGTCGTTAGATCAGATCTACCTCTTATACAATCAGTTGCGCCTAGGCCAGAGCCTTGCGCCTCTCTCGCCTGGTTCCAGTCGCTGCTAAGGCGCGCGCCTAACTAAAAGCGCCTCGCCTGGTACCTGTTCAGTCGCAGGCAGTGCGCCGCGCCTCGCCTCGCCTTGCGCCTAGGCGCGATTTTCACAACACTGGGTCTAATAGTCATTTTATAGAACTTCCCTTTTAGTCTAGTAGGTACTCGTTTATCGTACAATAAAGACGCACTTCTCCACTTAAGCCACTTCGCCTTAATTTTATGGACCACATTCTCTCAAATCTTCCCAGTTGTTGTAATAATCGATTCTAAATAACAAAAATATTCACTCTTAGGTAGTTCTTGATTCTCAGTCTTCACTTCTCCTCTATTTCCATTGTTACTGTTACTAAAACTACACTCCATGTACTCTGTCTTGGTGTTGCTTATCCTAAATCCTTTAGATTCAAATGCTTCTCTCCAAGTCTCCAACTTAGTGTTAACTCATTCTCTAGTCTCATCCATTAACATGATATCATCTGCAAAAAGAATACACCGTGGCACCTCATCCTAAATATTTCTTTTCAACTTATCCATAACTAAAGGAAAAAGATAAAGATTTAAGGTTGATCCTTAGTGTAACCTTACAGTAATTGAAAATTCACTTGTCTCTCCAGCAAGCGATCTAATAGTGGTCATCACAATTTCATACATATTCCTAATCACATCAATGTAACGTTTTGTCACTCATTTCTTCTCTAACACCACCAGATTATATCCTGAGGTATTCTATCATATGCTTTCTCAAGATCGATAAAAACCATATGAATGTAATATTAAATTATATTTGTTTCACTACAATAACAATAGATAATTTGTGGGTGCAAGTTACTTTAACCTTAAACGTGTTTAGAAGATGCATTATGTAATTGTTTTAGGGAAAAATGAAAAGAAAAGGCTAAGAAGTTGTTAGATTTGACTGTTCTGATTAGATTCTATTAACAATCCTCTAATCACTAAAATAATAACAAATCATGCATAGTTATTGGTTATTTTTGTACTAAATACTCTTAGAAGTTGTATTATGTTATTTGCATTAAAAAAAAAATTGTAAAAAGGGATTGAATCTGTTAGATACAATAGTTTCAAGAATTGTATGAATCATGAAAAGTTAATTGAAATAGCGAATCATGCAATTCACTATAGATTCTATCCCCAAAATAAATTCATGCATAGATTTGTATCGATTTATGCATGAATGGCGAATAGAATCGTGAATTGAATTGTGAATCATAAAATTATGATAACAGAGGGAGTCCGTGTTTTTGGGAACAAAAATAATGAAAAGTTTGAGAATACCCTTTTTGCAGGAAATCATTTTGCGGAAATTTTGAAAACACGTAAATGGGTTTCCGAAAAGCACAAACTTGTGACACGTCACACGCACAAACAATGACACATACACTAATATGACAATTTTCAAAAAATGAATTATTACACATGGGAGAAACACACAAAATATATGATTTTATATATTTATTAATTGTATATGAATATTTCATTTAAAATTAATAAATATATGTAACTGAACACAAATTTCTAAAGTTTGAAGGAGGAGATGGATTAATAGGTATAAATCTATGTTGTTTTTATTTCATCATGAGATCCTAAGTTATTTTGTCTAAACATGTAATGTGTTTCATGTGTCCGTAAGCAATGAACAAGTGTCTGCGCAAGTGTCATAAGTATATACAAGTCTAATTTCTTTGAAAAAAAATGCTAGGACACGTGTCCAACATGTTTTGGAAGTGCCAGATGAGTATAGGTGTCTAGCATATGTTAGATACACACACACTACCTTTTTAAAAGAGTCTGTGCTTCTTGTTGTGTTTTCTAAAAATGGGATCTTTTCAGAAAATAGTTTTGCAAACAAGTTTTTCTTATCAATTTTGGTTGTCTTTGAGACCAAAAAAAAAAAGATATTAAACACGCCTTATTTACTTCTTCTTTTTTATTTTTACTTTTATTTGTTTTTGGTTTAAATGAATTGAAAAAGTAGAAAACATGAGACTTAATTTTCTTTTTCGTAGCTTTTGCAGTTCCTTAGATTAAAGAAAGAATTAGTAGATGAATGAATATGAAGAAGTCTTGTATTTCAAGGTTAACTGTTCCATGTTTATATGTTCTTGTTATATTCATTGGGTTTTAAATTAAATGAGCCCGCGGAATAGCGGGTGGTTACATGGTGGGCAGGTAAAAGCAGAGTCGTTACATTGGTCAAATCAGCTAGATGATATGCATGAGAAATTGGAATCTCGAAAACTGGTGATGGGAAATATGTCAATGCATGTGAAGGTCGTAGAAGATAATGTTAAAAAGGAAGAGGAGAGACTCAGCAATGAAATTAGATCTCTTTTGGTTGCTGGGACAGCTCTTTCTGTAGCTAGTAAGCGTTTGCAGGTAATCCTAATATATATCTATCAAAATGATGCTTTTCATTCATACTTGATAGTCCACAAAAAAAAATTAACTGGCTCTTACTGCTTATGTTAGCCCAGCTGTTGTTGTACTGCAATGTTATCATAATGAATGTAGTCTATGTTGTCAATTAACTGGGACTTGTATGAAGTGATAAAGGGACTACAACTTTGAATTGAAGCCTTGTTCATGTTATTTTTTAAATATACAATGATGTTCCTTTCTCAAATGCTGTTTTGATTTTTGGATTGGCTAAAGAAGGAAGCCTTGTTCACTCTTTCTTTTTTTCTCTTTCTGTTCTTCTGATTTTGGGATTTAGGGCAAAAGTAGAGAAACGGAGGATGTTTTTGTGTCCCTGCAGTGTTCCGTGCAAAAATATAATAAAATTACATGTCCCCAGCATGTCTGTGTCCGACACTACTACGATGCCTATTTTGAAGTGTCTTTGCTTCATAGGTGAATAGCAATGGGTTCTGTGACATGTTGGATTCTATAAGTCGCTGTGTATCTGCTTGTGATGTTCAGTACGTCTGTGTTAATACACTGTGGACTGTTTACAAACCTTAAAACTCTAATGACCCCCTAATAATTTTTTTTCTTTCTTTTTTTTTTTTGCGTGTGGATAAAACTAATTATCAGTTCATTAAGTAGTTTTCTCCAATTTGTTTTTTTGACTATGTCGATTGGTCCTAAAATGGTTTCGTCATCTACGCTGTATAATATACACCATGTTCTCTTTAATTATCAACTCTTCACAAGAATCAATTTTATCTATATTCTACAAAAAAGGAGTTATGACTCTGCTATTGTTTGTTTTCGTGCAAAAGTCCAGTTGCTAGTAAATGCTTTAGTGTTAGCTTTTTGAAGGCTGATATGTTAGAGGTTTAATGAGGTGGATAGGCAAACAGTTGAACTGGCCTGCAAAATTTTTGTTACCCATGACAACGCTTGTAAGGGCATGTTTGGTGCGTGGGAATTAACTTGAATTGATGCCCATTCCAGCTTCCCATTCCCTTTCTCATGTTTGATTATAGCAAAGGAAGCTGGAATGGGGTCATTCTCACAATTTGTTGGAATGACTATTCTACTCTTGGAGAGAAGGAATAGTTAATACGTTCCCCCATGGATTCCAAATTTACCCAAAGACCCCCTTGTAGCTGAAGGCAACCACTGTGACCATTGTCTTCACCTCCGGCAACCTTTGCCATAGCTGCCACCCTTATGCCACATGGTTCTCACTCTCTCCTTATCCCCATTTGTATCTCTCTCACTCTCTTTCTGTCATCACGACTAACTATTGTGAACAACCACCACCCTTGCCCAAGAACCCCAATAACATACACTCCACACCTGCAACTTTCATGGCTGTGGCCACCCTTTACAAGCTCCACCACCATTGCCCCCTCTCTCTCTCTCTCTCTTCCTCTTTATAAAACCAAGACCCACCACCATGAGCTTACCATCATCTCCCAGAGATGGAGACCCACTGACCCACCACCTTCATTTCTCTCTTTCTCTCTCTCTCTAACCCTTACAGCAGTGTCTGCTCTCACACCCTAACAACATTTCTGTTCCCTTTGGGGTGATGGGTGGTTTGTGGGATAAAGTTACTACTTTTATACATTTTTACGCTATATGAAAATTGATTATGAATTTAATGCAGGAAGCAAATAGATTACTCGCCGGAGAAAGAGGTTATGTTCATCTGAGAAGTGTGCAGAAGTTGCTGAGAGTGAGGCAACAACATTTGATATCACAAGTTTCATTGCTCTATCCCGTGAAGGTTGTGACTGGGCATGCATATGAGCAAGAACTTGAATTTTTTGCTGGCAGTAGTAGATCAGGTAATATGGTTATTAATTGGAAGCCTGTTATGATTTATATATATATATATATAAATATATTTAAATTGTACAAAATTGAGAGTGTGATTGTGTTGGTGTGCACATATCAAAACTGTGCATCACAGAATATTCAAGTTAAGTTCATTTAAAACTCTTCTTTTTTGTAAAATTTTTGGTAAATGTCAACACCATATTAATTATCTGCTCCCATTTGCATTAGTTTTGTGGAATTTTGGGTTGAAACTTTTGGTAAATGCTAACAACATATAATTATCTGCATCTTATATTCATTATTGAACTTAAATGCTTTTGACATTGTGATTCAATGGTTCATGGTTGATGAAATAATATTTTGTATGTTAAATGATGTTTAAATTATAAATTGAATCTTTTTTTCATGTTGAATTAGTGTTAGCTTTTCACTGTTTTTGGTTGTTTGTGGTTAAAAATTAACAAATAATTATATACAAATATGTATTTTTATATATTTTTACAGTATCCCCACTGTGTATCTTAATTTTTTGAAAATTGCCACATCCCTTGTTCCTTATCCATGTGTGTCTATGCTTCTTAGCTTATGATTGACTGGATGTACATGCTGATATACAATACAACCGATGGTTGGACTTTACTTTTTTATTTAAGTCTCTTAAATGCAGGTCATATAGTTCTGCTGTCATCAGCTGTAATGTTTTATGATTTTTCTGTCTTAATATCTACAATTTGGTTCTGAGAGTCTGTTTATTTCCTTTTCTTTTTTGCTTTTCAGGAAATTCTGCTGGATCAAAACCTATTGATGAAGGACCCTTGACTATTTCAGGTCTACATCTCACTGTGCTCCCTTTTAAGAAGATGAGTTTTTTCACTGATAAGAAGGAGGTTCAGAGATCTGCAACTGCCCTGGGATATGTCGCTCATGTGTGTGCTTTCTCTTTGCCTGGCATAAAATTATTAAGTAGCACATACTTGTTGATTAATTTTAATATCCATGGTTTTTGAAACCATTTGCTCCAGGAAAGAATAATTGATATATAGATGATATGTTTATTTGCACTCAATGAAATTGTTAGTTTTATTGTTTTAAAGAAGAAATTAATTGTTTCAATTGTGTAATTACTTTTTGGTGCAGTTTAGTCATCAGAACTTTTTACTGGCTTGGTTAGCTGGGTACAAAATAACTAAAAGTTGATTTAATTTGTTTGTTTTCTTGCAGGCTGTTTTGATTATTGCTTCTTATTTAAAAGTTCCCTTGCGTTACCCTTTGCGATTGGGAGGTTCTCGATCATATATTCATGACCATGCACCTTCAGCAGAGCCTACATCATCTGATTCAGCATCAAATTCGTTACATTCCTCCGATTTAAAGCCTACAGAATTTCCTCTCTTTTTAGATGGTCAAGAGACAACAAGAGCAGCTTATGCTGTATTTTTGCTTAACAAGGTGTGTTTTTTTTTTGTTCAAATGCTATCCGTGGGTTTATAATACTTATGGAGATGCGGATACAAATAATAAGATCAAATTTGTGCTGCCATTTGTTGAAGAGAATCTAATTACGTACTCATGTTTTATAGTTTTTTTTTTTTGGTTTGCTCGGGTTTATATGATTTAGGTTTATGAACTCCTTTAGTATTTGTTGTTGGACTGGACCAAATTCTTTTTCAACTATATGATTTAAAAAAAGGGGTCAAATCCTCTTTTGTTAATTAGTTTCGGCTGGATGCTTTCTTTGGTTTTGAGGTAAACTTGGGCAAACACAGAAGTAGAGAAGAAATAGGAGGAGACCTAAGAGATTTAAGGAGAGGAAGTACAGGGGAAAAGTACTGCAAGATTTCGGATAGAAATTGTGGAGAGAACAGGGAAATTTGAGAGTGAAAGTATAGGCTTGATCTTTCACTAATTCGTGTATTGTTTCTTTCTATTCTTATATGAGAGTAGGGTGAGGGAATGATAAGGTTTATGAAGTAATCAACATTCCCCACTTCAATGATTGTTGCTAGCTCTGGTAATGGTGGATGTCATACCAGTTTTCGAGGAATTGTAATTATAACCTATGTTACATGGACTTCTCTAACTGAATGAAGTAACTGTGTTCGGCAATCCACACTTGGGTAAGGATATAGGTATGTGTCTGACATATAAGTTAGACATTCACCTAGTAAATATATTTAGTATTTTGAGCTTACCATATGACTATGTATAAAACCTCAATACTATGCATGAAATGCTCAATTACACGTTGGTAACATTATTTTACACTAGAAAATAAAAGAAGTATATTAAGAAATATGAATATTTTGTCATGTCACTGTGTTCTTCAACATGAAAATTAGATGAATCTGACACAGATACATGCTTGCGCCCAACATTCATACCGAAGCCCGTGTAACGTAGATTGTAAACGGCCTATTAGAGGACAGGTTGGGTAGGGATTAGATGGGCGTATGTCTTGGTTCGGAAAGACTACAGTGGCTGGCCCATCTTGTTGGCTGGATTTGGAATAGGGGAGATCTAGCATCACGTGACGAATGAACTTAAATGCCAATATATTTCCTAGGCAGTTCTTAAGTCACCTTTATATAAAAGAATCATTCATGTCCCTGTCCCATCTTTTTGTCACCATATACACTACACTAGCTTTCTCTATGCCATCCTTCTGAGCTGCAGTGTCATTGTTATTTCTTTTGCCTCTCTCAAGATCTGAGAAAGAGGATCGGTTGTTTCTAGGGCCTAGAGCAGCAGGTTCTCTGAATTCACTGTCATTGTCTACTCATGTAAACATCTCTTTATTACTCATGTTGTTGGGACTGAAGTGCAAAACTAATAGAGCTCATTAGAGATATGAGCATGTTTAACTCACTTTTATTTTACGCACATTTTGACTCTGCTGGAACTAATTTTGAAGTGTAAACTACTCTAATGCCCCTTTTCATTAATTTTTTTTTCCCTTTCTACTTTTTTTTTTTCACCCATTTTTTCCCCTTTCAATCCACCACAGCCACACCACAATTGCTGCCATTGCCAATGTCTCCACCACCAAGGCACCACTACCACTATTAAACCAAAAGGAGGAAAAACTCTCTCACAAACACTTCAACTCACTTCACTCCCTCGATACTTTCACCCATTTTTTCTCTTCACATTCTCTCTTTTAAAGGGTTACAAAACAACACGCCCCACCCCCCACCACCATTGCCATCATTAATCGTCACCCCCTCCCTCCCTCCCTCCCTCCCTCTCATTTGTACATCTTTGCAATCAAAACAAAACAATGGTGAGGTGGTTGTGGGAACTGTAATTGTACTGCCAAGGCAAGAATGAACGCACAAATTTATTTTCTCCATATCTCTCTCTCTGTGTAAATGTATATATGCACACACATACACATATACACTTCTATACACACCTCTAATTTCAGTTGTATAGCCACAATTTTTTTTTTTTTAATTTTTGAATAAGTCCACACAGTAACAGCCTTGCAGATCCTCTCTCCCATACGCCCTATGTCACCTGGAAGGCCTATAGTATCATTTCCAATTTCACTGAGATCATACTGCATTTGGTGGTATAGCTGATATGGGGACAAGGGTTTGAGGGTTTCACCAACAGGCATGATGATGGTGAGAATAGTGCCCATGTATGAGGACTTCTTGAGGGTTTCTTGACTTTGTATGAGGACTTCTTGTCCTCCCCTTGTTCTCAACTTTTATTTCAATAAAGTTGTTTTGTTGTTGTTCAAAAAAAAAAAAAAAAAAGAAAAAAAAAATTTAAAGTCACAACTGATGCCCAAGTCCTGTTCGGTTGAGCCTCCATCCATTTAGTTGGTTTCGAGAATGGTGCCCATGTAGGTGACACCGCCTACAGCCCTCTCTCTCTCTCTTTGTGCAAACAACAAACGATATGTTACATATGTATGTATATATATGCATGACAGATGCTTGATATACACACACACACACATATAGGTATGTATAGAGATGCATGTGGAGAGGGTGTGCATAGATATGTACTACGTCACATGTAGTCGGTTATGGGTGTCGGGTGCAGGTGTACATCTAAAAGTTGGTCCTATCAACCCTCAAATTTAAGGGTCCACGAACTTGACAAAAAAGTGTCATATTTTTATATGTCAAATAAAATTGCGTTATATGTAACAAAAATGCAATTTCTCATTTGATAGCACCTATACAACAATATTAACATATAATGATAGTATTATTCCACACCTTTGTCGAAGTGTCGAGTATTTGACATAGGTATTTAACATATTTTGAAGAGTATGTAGGCATTGGATGAGAGAGAGAGAGAGAGAGAGAGAGAGAGAGAGAGAGAGGGTCGTTTAGACATAGTAGAAACCATTAACCCCCTTATTTTGCACTTAAGACCACACCATGGGGGAGTTACGTGCACCCATTGCAGTAGGGTTATGTGTTTTTAGACCAAACTATAGGAGAAAATGTAATTAATTCTAATTCTTACTCATTACAGTAGGGTTATGTGTTTTTGGACCAAACTATAGGGGGAAATGTAATTAATTAAAATTCTTATTTATTTTATCCTTGGGTGATGGAAAGGCATATTAATTAATACAGATTCCATGCCTAAGGAGGGTGAGGATAGGTGATGGTGGTTTCAAGAACAATATTGGGATGGGGGATGCAGTAAATTCAAACAATCTGTTGGACATTTGGGGTAACCATGGTTGGTTGTCCTTCATGGGACAGAGTTGGGATGTGCCATAGCTGATTAGTGCTGTCTTTAGTGGTATGGCTTTCATGGAAGAGAAAGTGATAATGGTGGTATTATTCTGAATTTGGTGGTCTTTTCCTGAAACAACAGTAATTAAATACATGTAAAATTATGGATGTAGTGATTGTAATGCTGTCTATCCAAAAAGTTTGAATAGAGAGGTCAGTATAAATTTGTTCAAGATAGGCGAGGTCAATGTAATGAAGTCAAACCTCAAGAAGTAGCAGCACAATTTATCGTATTTCCAACTTTCTATTACCAATTGGATGCAAATTCAATAGTTGTTTTGGTTTTATTTTCAATGCAATTGTTTGACTACCATGTCTCAAGTTTGGTGCCATTTTATTCTACCTTCTACTTCAAGATTTGAGCGAAGAACTATGTTTTCATGTGTCAATTTAGGTCCTATGGAATTTGTTGCTCTTAGAAGTTTTCAATGGCCCCCGGCTAATTTTGAATCTGATTAAATGGCACTAGTTTTTCTTGGAATAATTTCTGATAACACTACAGTTGAAGTATACCGACTGTTACTTCCTTGTAACATTTTAGCAGACCAAGTTCAGGTGGCTTGGTGATGTAGCATGGTCTTCATGATAATTTTGCCAAAACCTGTGGTTATATGATATGATGATATGTAGATAGTAAAGACAAGGAAGAGCAAGGAGAGATCATGGTAAGAAGATATAGAAGGAGATAAAGAAGGGAGGGAGAAACCAAGAAAGAGAGGGAGAGCAGGTAATGGGTTATGAAACTAATGTTTCTATTGAGGTTAGTTCTGACATCTGATTTCATCAAGGGATTTTGACGATTTATAGTGAACTTTATTTTCTTAAATCATATTCCCCTTCATTAATTATGTATATGGCTGCTTTTCAGTTTACTTGTACAAATAAATAAAGTTTTTATTAGTCTTGTTAGCTTAGACGACTTGTGTTTTATAGCATGTCTAAATTGAAATACTCCTGTGTGATTTTTGCCATTCGCTTAATGCCTGTCTTGGGGTATTAATAAACCATTGTTCTTCTTATGAATCCCACATCATCTGGGATGCATCACATGGATGTCATTCTTCGTAGTATTTGGTTTGTGTTTCAATCCTTACAGGTGATGAGTATGTTTTACCGAGTTTAGTTCTATCTGATTTCATCTTGAGGGATTTTGACCATTTATAGCACATAGTGGATGCACTTTGTTTTCTCAAATCATGTACCCCCTTCATACATGTAATGTCAATTGCTGCTTTATGAGTTTTACTCATGCAAGTAAATGATGGTTATTTTTATTTTTTTAATATTTTTTTTAGAAATATATTAATCTTGTTAGGCTATATATATATATATATATATAACTTTATTAGTTATTTGGATTTTATGTTTTTGTTCATGTTACATATCATAAATTGAAATACTCGTATGATTTTGTCATTCACTTGCTGATTATCTTGAAGGACCTTACCTTATTAATTATTTTTTTCTTCTTTTTCGATCCCTTGATGTAGGACATAGAGCAGCTTTTGAATTTCATTGGTGTGACGAGTTTAGGCCCACGCCATGTACTGGCTAACTTGAAAGAGCTTCTAAGGACCATCCTTTCTCCAGAATATAAAGATACGTTGTTATGAGCTTTCAATCTTCAATTGTATGTTTTTGTAAATGGATTATTTGTGTGTTCTTACACAGGTGCAAATTTTTTTGATGGAGCACCATGCCATATATATACACCACCCTTGTAATTTGTTATTTTAGAGCAATGCAATGCTTAATTTGTAATTTGTCATTGGTGCAAATTTTCGTTACTAGATAATTTTATGGAAAAGCATGAAGCATGACCAGAAATACATACATTAGGGGTGTTTGTGGTTCGGTTGCGGCCGGATAACTTTCAATCCGCCATCCGATCGTTTGATTGGCGGATTAGAAAAAAATTAATCTGCATCTGTCTGTCAGATTGACGGATGCGGATTGGCAGATAGATGCGAATCGGTTTGACTGTTTAAACTTTTATAAATTTTGAACATAATACAACTTGCCAATATTTTTATTTATATTTTTTTTATAACAATTTAACTCAGCATAATTAAAAGATTATCAAGTAAATTGTTAAATATCAATAATAAATACGTATACGTAATCAAAATGATTTCATTACCTTTTTTTATTCAAAAATTATTTAATTTGTTTTTTTTTTAAATGATAAAATTAAGCTTTATATTTCTCACACAAAAATACGTATGTGTAGAGGTCCGGCGGGCGGCCAAGGCGAGGCTGCCGCCCGCCGGTGAAGCAGAATTATTAGATTCTAAACTTGCTCTGATACCATGTTAAAAATGATGTATTATTGATTGATCGATAGATCTTGATTCTGTTACAATTGATTGATTATATAGATGTAGGTTAGGTGGTGGTAGGTGAGGAGTAGGTGAGTGTAGTAGGTGGGTGTGTGGTAGGTGATGGTAAGTGTGTGGTAGGTAATGGTAAATTCTAACATAATGATAGTATTATTCCACACCTTTGTCGAAGTGTCGAGTATTTGACATAGGTATTTAACATATTTTGAAGAGTATGTAGGCATTGGATGAGAGAGAGAGAGAGAGAGAGAGAGAGAGAGAGAGAGAGGGTCGTTTAGACATAGTAGAAACCATTAACCCCCTTATTTTGCACTTAAGACCACACCATGGGGGAGTTACGTGCACCGATTGCGGTAGGGTTATGTGTTTTTAGACCAAACTATAGGAGAAAATGTAATTAATTCTAATTCTTACTCATTACAGTAGGGTTATGTGTCTTTGGACCAAACTATAGGGGGAAATGTAATTAATTAAAATTCTTATTTATTTTATCCTTGGGTGATGGAAAGGCATATTAATTAACACAGATTCCATGCCTAAGGAGGGTGAGGATAGGCGATGGTGGTTTCAAGAACAATATTGGGATGGGGGATGCGGTAAATTCAAACAATCTGTTGGACATTTGGGGTAACCAGGGTTGGTTGTCCTTCATGGGACAGAGTTGGGATGTGCCATAGCTGATTAGTGCGGTCTCTAGTGGTATGGCTTTCATGGAAGAGAAGGTGATAATGGTGGTATTATTCTGAATTTGGTGGTCTTTTCCTGAAACAACAGTAATTAAATACATGTAAAATTATGGATGTAGTGATTGTAATGCTGTCTATCCAAAAAGTTTGAATAGAGAGGTCAGTATAAATTTGTTCAAGATCGGCGAGGTCAATGTAATGAAGTCAAACCTCAAGAAGTAGCAGCACAATTTACCGTATTTCCAACTTTCTATTACCAATTGGATGCAAATTCAATAGTTGTTTTGGTTTTATTTTCAATGCAATTGTTTGACTACCATGTCTCAAGTTTGGTGCCATTTTATTCTATCTTGTACTTCAAGATTTGAGCAAAGAACTATGTTTTCATGTGTCAATTTAGGTCCTATGGAATTTGTTGCTCTTAGAAGTTTTCAATCGCCCCTGGCTAATTTTGAATCTGATTAAATGGCACAAGTTTTTCTTGGAATAATTTCTGATAACACTACAGTTGAAGTATACCGACTGTTACTTCCTTGTAACATTTTAGCAGACCAAGTTCAGGTGGATTGGTGATGTAGCATGGTCTTCATGATAATTTTGTCAAAACCTGTGGTTATATGATATGATGATATGTAGATAGTAAAGACAAGGAAGAGCAAGGAGAGATCATGGTAAGAAGATATAGAAGGAGATAAAGAAGGGAGGGAGAAACCAAGAAAGAGAGGGAGAGCAGGTAATGGGTTATGAAACTAATGTTTCTATTGAGGTTAGTTCTGACATCTGATTTCATCAAGGGATTTTGACGATTTATAGTGAACTTTATTTTCTTAAATCATATTCCCCTTCATTAATTATGTATATGGCTGCTTTTCAGTTTACTTGTACAAATAAATAAAGTTTTTATTAGTCTTGTTAGCTTAGACGACTTGTGTTTTATAGCATGTCTAAATTGAAATACTCCTGTGTGATTTTTGCCATTCGCTTAATGCCTGTCTTGGGGTATTAATAAACCATTGTTCTTCTTATGAATCCCACATCATCTGGGATGCATCACGTGGATGTCATTCTTCGTAGTATTTGGTTTGTGTTTCAATCCTTGCAGGTGATGAGTATGTTTTACTGAGTTTAGTTCTATCTGATTTCATCTCGAGGGATTTTGACCATTTATAGCACATAGTGGATGCACTTTGTTTTCTCAAATCATGTACCCCCTTCATTACATGTGATGTCAATTGCTGCTTTATGAGTTTTACTCATGCAAGTAAATGATGGTTATTTTTATTTTTTTAATATTTTTTTTATAAATATATTAATCTTGTTAGGCTATATATATATATATATTATATATATAACTTTATTAGTTATTTGGATTTTATGTTTTTGTTCATGTTACATATCATAAATTGAAATACTCGTATGATTTTGTCATTCACTTGCTGATTATCTTGAAGGACCTTACCTTATTAATTATTTTTTTCTTCTTTTTCGATCCCTTGATGTAGGACATAGAGCAGCTTTTGAATTTCATTGGTGTGACGAGTTTAGGCCCACGCCATGTACTGGCTAACTTGAAAGAGCTTCTAAGGACCATCCTTTCTCCAGAATATAAAGATACGTTGTTATGAGCTTTCAATCTTCAATTGTATGTTTTTGTAAATGGATTATTTGTGTGTTCTTACACAGGTGCAAATTTTTTTGATGGAGCACCATGCCATATATATACACCACCCTTGTAATTTGTTATTTTAGAGCAATGCAATGCTTAATTTGTAATTTGTCATTGGTGCAAATTTTCGTTACTAGATAATTTTATGGAAAAGCATGAAGCATGACCAGAAATACATACATTAGGGGTGTTTGTGGTTCGGTTGCGGCCGGATAACTTTCAATCCGCCATCCGATCGTTTGATTGGCGGATTAGAAAAAAATTAATCTGCATCTGTCTGTCAGATTGACGGATGCGGATTGGCAGATAGATGCGAATCGGTTTGACTGTTTAAACTTTTATAAATTTTGAACATAATACAACTTGCCAATATTTTTATTTATATTTTTTTTATAACAATTTAACTCAGCATAATTAAAAGATTATCAAGTAAATTGTTAAATATCAATAATAAATACGTATACGTAATCAAAATGATTTCATTACCTTTTTTTATTCAAAAATTATTTAATTTGTTTTTTTTTAAATGATAATTAAGTCTTATATTTTTTACACAAAAATATCAAATATCAACATTTGTCATTTGATAAAAAGATTTCTAAATTGAAAATAAATTGAAAACAAAACAGAATATTTAAACTCTTTTTCAATTGAAAATACAGACGGAATATTTAAATAAATAGAAAATACAAAGTCTTACAAATTATTAGGGGTGCTTGCAGTGTGGCGATTCGGTTGCAGTCAAAGAAACCTTAAATTCGTCAATCATCCAAAACTAGGCGGATTGAAAAAAATCAATCCATAACTGTTCGCTTATCATCATGTATTCGTTCAAAATGCAACGGATTGGTTCGGTTTGGTTCGGTCAGTTTGTACAGATCAAAATATCCGTTGTTTACCCCTAATATATATATAGGTAAACAACAATGATTCATCCCACTAAAAACATCACCACTAATAGCACTAATGCATTAAAAAAGTAAAAAAAAATAAAATAAAAAAATACAACTCCAACATCAAAACATCACATCATTAATGGCGGGACCCACTGCCACCTAATTAGTGGGAGCACTAATTAGTGCTCCCAAGCATTTTTCATAGGTAAATTACAAATACATCATAGATCGTCTCTTGTGATTTTAAATATTACAAATATTTTTTTATTAGAATTTGTCATTTAATAGAATTAACAAATTTATTTATTTATTTTTAATAAAAAAACTATTTTTATATACAATAATGAAATTATCAGAATAATTAATTGATATATATTGTTGAAATAATTAAAAATTATTAATTAATTTTTGAAAAGAATTATTTATTATGTGATTAGAAATTTTAAGAAGTGGGATGTAATTTTCAAATTTATTATGTGAATAGAAATTCAAGTAATTTTCAGATTTTTAAGTAAATTTGATTTGTAATTTATTATTATTATTAGGGTACTGTTATGGTGTGCAACCCCTGCAACCAATACAAAATGTGTAAGTAGAAGGTGTAAACATAAAACAGGACAGCAAATAGAAAGGCGTAAGTGTAAGGTGTAAGTTGCACACTTAAGAAAAGTCTTTATTATTATTATTATTATTATTTTTAATAGAAAGCACTGTTGCTAGGTTCTTGTGACTACAGTCTACACCCTATCAAGCTGATTAGGTCTCATAGATGGCTCTATTAACTTTTTCTTGATTCGGGAAGTTGTTGAGTTTTTGATTTTTTTAATTATTTTAATTTAGGATTAAAAAATTTAGTTTGGGAAAGATTTTGGATTTTTTTTATGAAAAAAAATTTATAATGATTATAAGTTAGATATGATATTTTATCTTATTAAACTAAAATATTTATTTTATTTTTTGTGATTATTTTAACTTAAAAAAAACAACCTCCAAATCCACTTTCCAAACAGGCACTAGTAGGGTAGGCTCTGGGAATGAGAGCAATAAAAGAGGAATTCAAATTCCTAACCACCTTAACATTTTGGTGTAACTCTTTCATAAATTGCAACTGCGTGATTCTATTTACAACTCTTTACACATTGGACGGAATTCCCAAAATAAGCTGAAACGCTATTACAAACCACGCTTTCATCATTTTTGTGGCCCAGTTGCGAAAAATTGGTGAAATCGTAAAAGCGTTGTTACAAACCACGCTTTTAATTAAGAAAGCGTGGTTATAAAACACGCGTTTAAAGAAATTTCATTTGTATAGAAAGCGTGGTTACGAACCACGCTTTTAAATAAATTTATTTATTTATTTATTTTTATTTTATTTATTTATTTATTTTTTTAGAAAACGTGTTTAGCATCCACGCTTTTAACCAGAATAAAAAACGTGATTAGAAATCACGCTTTTAACTAAAACTCGGATTTAAAGGAAAGCATGGTTCGTAACCATGCTTTTATAACTAATATATAAAGACCCACCCCCCTCATTTGCAACCATGCTTTTTACACTTAGTTTTTTTTCCCTTTCCGATCTACTCTCTCTCACACTCTACTCTCTCTCTCTCTCTCTCTCTGCTCTCACTCTCTCTCTTCGTCCGTGGGTTCTCTGCTCTCTCTCTCTCTCTCTATCTCTTTCTCTCTCTGTGTGGGTCGCTCTCTGCTCTCTCTATCGCTGGTATGACTGTCTGTCTCTCTCTCTCAGTTTGAATTTTATATGTGTTTATTGTGTTTGTGAAAATGTGAATGTGGGTACAATGTGAGTAGAATAGGGTTTGTGAATGTGAAAATGTTGTGAATTGATGAAAATGTTGGTAGAATAGGATTTGTAAATGTGAAAATGTTGTGAATTGAAATTGATATCAATGTGGGCAGAATAGGCTTTGTGAATTGAAATTGTGGTTTTGAATTGGTAAAATCTTGTGGTTTTGAATTGTGAAAATGTTATAGGGTTTTCAATTGAATTTGAAATCATAAATTAGGGTAAGGGCTAGGGTTAGGGTTTGAATTCTAGGGTTTCATAAATTAGGGTTTGAATTTGAAATCATAAATTGTGAAATTGTTTGAATTTGTCTGACAATTCTAGGGTTAGGGTTTCATATCCGTATCTATATGTATATTTGATTTGTTTGGTATTATTATTATTATTATTCAAAATTAAAGAAAGGTTGACACAATTATATAATTTCCATTTTAATGCAAAAACAATTTTTAAAATTAGGAAAGAAATTTTTATTGTTTCCTAAAATGTGAATTGGTATAAAAAAAAAACAAAAACAAAAAAAAAACCAAAATAGTATACAAACTATTATTTTTGAAAAATAAAAACAAAAAATGAATACAATATTAAACAAATAATTAAGTTGTATTTAAATCTTAATATTTTAGCCCAGTTCTATTGCATACTCGCATTTTTTACTCTACTTGTTACAATGGGTGTGCGACCCAAATCATGTGAAATTAAATGCATAACTTAGGCTTGAAGTTATTTGTATAGCTTTTCTTCCCAAAAAATAAAATTAGATAAGATCTTGTAAAATTAGGTTTCACGAACAAGTCTTAAAAGTGTTCATCTATACACCTTTGTGGCCGATTCTATACTTGATTTTTATATTCCTAGCATTATTGAAATTGTAAAGCCCGATCATTTGATATTATTTTTCTTGGTTAATTAAACCAAGATTACTTTAATTATTAGCAAATATTAGTTTACCGCTCCTTATTTACGAACTTATGTACTTTGACTCCCAATTATAAAACTTGTACAAATGTTATTATTATTATTTTTTTAAGATAGGACAAATGGTATTCTTCTTAAGAGGTGAAAATAATGCATTTTTATAATTGAGGGATAAAAATATATGAGTTTAAAGATGAGTAGAATCATTAATAGTTGAGAAGGGTTTTTTTTTTTGGGTTATGAAACTGAAAAGAAAATGATTAGATATTGGTAATGAAATTCTATTTTATTGGTTTATTAGCAGTAAATAATAGAGACAATTGGTGAAAAGTTTATTTCAAATGGGTATAAAGTATTAGATCCAAGGTAAAATCTTGTTGAAAAAGTTGCCGGAAAAGTCGGCGTTTTGGACACGTTTCCCTTTCTTAGAGAGATCAATCGATTGAGATCGAGAGGGAGAGAGAGATTCAAATCGGTGAGAGAGAGAGAGAGAGAGAGGGGGGTTGAGCGAGCCAAACTAGGGCAAAACTAAGGAAATGGAGCAAATAAATAATTTAAAAAAAAACGAGAAATAAATGTTAAATATAAATTGAAATTTTTTTTTTTCGATGGCCAAACAAGCAGTCATAGAAAAAAATAGTCGCAAAAAATCAATTTTCTAGTAGTGTCATGTGAAACAATCTTCTGCAAATGATTATCAGCTACAAGATTTTGATGAAGATGCATTTTTGTAAAGAACATTTTAATAGAATTATTCTTGGAGATGGAAAAGATGATGAAACTGAAAATGGACAGAATGAAAGAAGTTTGAAAGAACAAAAGAATAAGAAAGTGAAATGGATGAAAATTATAGAGATGAAGAACACATGAAAACCCTAAGGCAACTCCAATCATACTTTCTACTTTTCACTAATTAAAGTAGGAAAAAAAATACACTCTTTATTTTACCTAATTACTTTAATTATTGTGTCCTTCAACTACACTCTTTATTTTAGCTAATCATTCAGACTAACTTAATTAATTTTTAAAACAAAAAATACTAATTTCTGATATTTTACTAATATAAATTTGCAATAATAATAAATTTGCCCATAAAAACATTCAAAACTTGTAGAATGAGGAAAAAAAAAATACAAAATACAAAATAAATTATTTCGTAATTGATCAAACAGAATTGAAAGAGCATATAAAATTACTACATATATGCATATACATATAAAATCCCAAATCCAAGACATAAATATACAAAAATCAAAGATATATACATACATATTTGTTTGGAGAGCCTCTGGGGCTCTTCAATTGTAGTCACCAAAAAAATAAGATGGTAAAGTAGCTAGCCCAATAGCTAGCTCATTGAAACTCAAAATTAGAGTTACATTGACTAAAATGTCTAACAAGTCTTTTTTAACTATCCCTTTGGAGATACTCTAACAAAAGTACAAATTGAAGAAAATTAAAAAAAAATAATGAAAATCAGAAAATTAAAATTTTGAAGTTACAAGAAACATGATATATGCAATGATAAAAAAAACATTTAAATTATGCACAAAATATTTAAGTGGCTGAGTAAATATCTAAGTGGTTAAGTATATTTGCCTAATAACGGAAAATGATAAAAATCTAAAAGCTTCAAATATTCACCAAGGTAAAAATAAAATAAAATAAAATTCACTCATGAGTAATAAGTAAATAAGTCCAATCAATAAGATTTATTATTATTATCCATTTCAATTATGCACAAAAAGATAAGAAGGGTTATTTAAATGATAAATTACACTGTCCATTTTACGTTTGGCCATTTTTTCACTTTGATTCTTACAATTTTTATTTTTTTTATTGTATTTTTTTTTTTCACTTTGGTCTTTCATACTTTAAGTTTTTCCCAATTTATTACAAAAATGAAATTATATTCAAAATTAAACAAACAATGACACATTGACAACCAGGTGTTATAAAAATATTTTATTATATGTAATTTATATCTCTAATACAAACCGAAACTGTAATATAATAATATATTTTTTATGTCATGTGACATTTTCTGTCTAATTTTGAATAAAAATTAATCTTAAGGTCAAAGTAAAATAAACAAAAAAAAAAAAATTAAAAACTAAAGTGACAAAAATAATCAAACAAAGTGTAATTAAATTGTACATCAGCCTAACCGAAACTGGATAATCTTTTTACAAGGTTCCACTCACCCTAGGTTAGGGTAATGAGGCGATCATGATAGATACAAAAATTATATTTTGAAAGTTAGGATTTGTTTTCATCGTCTTTTTATGTTTAACTTTTAGCTTGATGTAACGCGATAATCGTTGTATGTGTCTTTTTTCTTTGTGCTTATTTTTATATATTTTTTTTTATTTATTATATAAACGTCCGACCGTAATTTCATCAGTGTGTTTGGTTTGAATTTTTTGAATTAAGTTTTTTAAAAATTAAATTTTTTGGTTTTCATATTTTTTTTGTTATCATGATAGATACAAAAATTATATTTTGAAAGTTATGATTTGTTTTCATCGTCTTTTTATGTTTAACTTTTAGCTTGATGTAACGCGATAATCGTCGTATGTGCCTTTTTTCTTTGTGCTTATTTTTATATTTTTTATTTATTTATTATATTAACGTCCCACCGTAATTTCATCAGTGTGTTTGGTTTGAATTTTTGGAATTAAATTTTTTTATTTTCGTATTTTTTATTTTTAGTGAATATTTTTTAAATTTTAAATATTTTTTTTACTTTTTAGATACATCTTACTTAAATGTATCTAAAAAGTAAAAAATTTGTAAAAAAATATTTTAAAAAATTAATAAATACATAAAAATACAAAAAATATACTGAATTCTTATATTTTTTTTTATATTTTGGGTATTTAGTGAATTTTTAAAAGGTTTTCTTCACAAATTTTGTACTTGTTAGATACATCTAAGTTGGATATGCCTAAAAATTTTAAAAATTGCTTAAAATATTAAAAAAAAATTAGTAAAAACAAAAAAAATACGAAAAATAAGAAAGTAGAATTTTCTTTAAAGTATTTTTTGAAAACTAAAACCAAGCATAGTTAGAATTTATTCAAATATATATTTGCTCAACATTCTTTTCAAAGCCCATTAAATTAATCACCCTCACTCAATTATTAGATTTTTTTATCGGTGGTGCAACATACACTAATTAATATACTAACTATTATACCAACATTAGTTATGACATTATTGTTAATCCTAATCATTATACAAATTATAAATATTAAAAACCTCTTAAATTATATCAAATCATCAATTTGTACACTAGTTAATATACTAATTTGTTCATATAACATTATCCTTTTTTTTATATTTTATTTTTTGTCTCTTTTTGGGTGTCCACATTATGGGTCAAGTAACATTACATAAAATCAGTTGGGGCAGGTTTGGCTGGTTGATACCGGATATCCCAAAAACAAGCTGCCATCAGCCTTCTCTATATTCCCTAATTGTCCAATTTCTTTTTTATTTTTTTATTTTTTTGATTGTGAGGTTTGAAAAAATAAATGAAATTATGACCTAATCAAGACAAAAAATAAATAAAATACAATAAAATAAAATCTTCATCAGTCAAGACCAAAAAAAAAAGAAAAAAGAAACAACTTTTATCAAAATTGTAGTACAAAAAAGGCCTTAAACAAGATATGAAAAAGAAAAATGTTTGAAATCCATAATTATGTCACAGTTTAAGGGTTGTTTTACAAAATTGATTTATTTTTAGTGATATTTTTATTTTGTTTTGTTTTTTTTTTTAATAAAAAGACACAAAAAAAATTGATATTGGAAGTTGATTTTTTTGTAGTGAGCTTTTGACTTTTTGGCTAATATAGTGACTTACCGAAACAAGTCTCAAGTGTCAACTTTTGATTTATCACACACTCAATTATGTAGAGTTCAACACCCTTGTCACATCATTGTAGGCGAATTTATGAGTGTGTAAGTTGTGGGTCTCTTACAGTTCTCTAATAAAAATTACATTGAGTCAATCTAAGAGTTGTTTAGTTATGCTTGATTTGATATTTGGTTATAATTCAAATTTTATTTTTAATTAGCACTCCTACAAAAAATTATGTCATTTATAATGATGAAATTTACAAATGACATAACTTGCACATGTTACATAATCTTTAATATTTCCTTATTGATGTAATCTTAAAATTGTACATGGTACATGAAGCATATATCAATAATGATCAAGGAAGCAATAATGGACCTAGAGTGGAGTAGGAGGGGCAATTTTCCTACTCATAAGATTTCAAAAAACTCTTTATATATTTTTTATATTATTTTTTTACTTCATATGTTAGTAGAAAATAATAATGTAGTTCATTATTAAAAAAAAAAAAGTTATTAATATACACGTCTACCTCATCAAGATTAGAAAACATTTCGCAGCCATGTCGACATGTGTGTTAAACTCATACTATCCAACCACAACCACTTTAGGGTAACATAAAAGATAGGGTAACCGAAAAGATAATTTATAAATGGAAAAGATACTATCCAACAAAACTAAATGGAAAAATTAGGATAACAGAAAAAATACTAGAAAATTATTAGAATTTTAAATTGGGTGATTTTATTTATACATTATTAATACTCTTAGTACACAATAATACTTAATACATATACAAAATAATTTATAAAGTTTAAAAATGAGTGTTGTTATTAGCATTTACCTAATTTCTTTAGATCCTTCAATTCTCACTCGTTTATTTTTTTACAATTATATGCTGAGGTAAAATTACATTAAAGTTCTTGAAGTGGACAAAAAGAGAGTTTTTTTTTTTGGTAGTACACAGGGAGCGTTCTTTTTTTTTTGGTACCATAAAAATTCTCGATAGTGATTGTATGCAGGGAGCGTTCTTTTTTTTGCTTTTATTTTTAAATGTGACATCATTCATTTATATAATAATCTCCACATTGCATATCTATTTGTGTCAAAATTACAATATGAAATTTAAATTTTAGTACAAGTCTTAATTTTTTATTTTTACATTTATTTTTTTATGACAAAACACAAGATTTAATATATTATACATCTAACAATAACTCATCTAATAAAATAAATATGAGTACAAAATATAAAATAAATCTTAAATGGAGAAAAAGAACCTTCACGCAGAAAAGACATGAGTCTCTACATAGGGAGTAAAGAAAACTTCACGTAGAGATGAAACCTCAGCCATTGTTTTATATGAATAAAAATAAGTGAATAAAAATGAGAAAATAAACAATAATAAACAAATAGAGAGACAAATAAAAATGGGAGAAAATATAAATTCAAGTAATGTTTAGTGGTGTTGAAGTAATGTTTCACCTCTAGAGTTCCTTCTATCCTGCAAAATATAAATTGAAAAAAGTGAGAGGGCTGATTTTTATAGGAAAACGTCACTTATGATATAAATGTCACTTATAGGAAAATTTATCTTTTGACTCCCACAACTTCCTTCCACCAAGTGTCTGCCTAGACAAATTCAAATAACCAACACAAAAATAAAAGTAGGTTAATTTAAGAAAATCAAATCAACACTGAAATATTACCAAAACAAAGAAGAAGAAACATGGAAAAAGAAAAATTTACACTTACCGTGCACAAGAGCATGATGTTAATGGTAATAAATAATGAAAAAAGCAGAACACAGGAGTTCCATAGGCAGTCATGTCAAAACAAACCAACATTCTTTGTGTTGTAAGCCTTTTTTCTTAAAAAGCTAAAAAATCCAAAACATAATAATTATTTTAACTCATATTTTAATTAAAAAATCAATAATGATTGTTGGATTACAATTGCTGATTACTTAAATAAAGTTCTTGCCTCACAAGTAATTGTAATTGAATGAGTTAAAATTCATATAATTCTTTTAGAAGTAAAATCCAATATAAGTATATTGTTGATATTTTAATGTTTTTTGTTTCATTGAAACAAGTATATGGAGACTGTTTCAATTATCTTCTACTGAGGGGGAAACATAATTCGGGATCCTGATGAAGTTGTGTCATATGATGCTGAGCCGAAAGGGATATATGGGGTGCAACTTCGCACCACGCTTAGCAATTTGGAGGAGATGTTCATGTCCAAGGTGGCATGTTACGGCGAAAGTGTCTGATTGAACTTCAAATGTAGATATCCTTATCGCCAGTGGCAAGCAATTAGCAAATACAAGATATTACCGATCAATGACGATGAGACGTTGAACACCGTATTAAGTATTGGTGCAAGTTTCCAACCATCAAATTGTTTAGAAGTGTACATTGATAAAGAGGTTGTACACAATGTCCCGAATATGACACAGATGGATTCTCATCCCTTCACTACATTGCTTACACAGGGGATTGATACGACAGCGTTTTAGACTCCTATGTATGCACCAGATCAATGTTATTCAGTGGGTTACACACAACAGACATTTGAGGGCCATGGTGTGGAATCAAGTTCACGTGGTGGATATGATTATGAATTTCACAATAACACAGAAGATGTGCTCACCTGTAGCCATCATACCACTCTAGTTGAAGTTGCTGGTAATATGGCAGAAACGATGAACTATGTGTAGTTTGCTGACAATATTGCTGACAATGACATGTACGGTCCTGATGTCGTCCTAGATGATGATGAGAATGAAATGTGTGATGAAGAAAATTTATTGGCCGGATCAGATGATGATGATGAAGAAGATGATGCCGACGCCCCCGTTAACCCTGAAAATGTCCCCATTCCACCTAGACCTGAAATCCCCTTTTATGAGAATATTCACATAGGTGGTGATTTTGACATGAGTAGCCGTGATGTCGTTCCCCGTAACTGGATCTGGAATGCTGAAAATCCAGAGTTGGACAAAGGGATGGTTTTCATCGATAAGAAGCAACTTGTATATGCTGAGAAATTGTACCACGCAATAAATAATCGAGAGTATAATGTTGTAACCTCAAAGCGAGACCTTTGGGTGTCTGCTTGCAAGCACGATTGCAATTGGTGGTTACGTGCATCTCTTAGTAGGAAACATGGTCTTTTTGAAATAAAGTAGTACAGGGGTCCTCACCATTGTTTATACCCACGAATGAACAGGGATCACACTAATATTAGCTCCAGTTACATTGCTTCTCATCTTTTGGGACAAGTTGCGGTGAGTGTAAAAATTAAATATATATATATATATATATATGTTTGTTTATAGTGTTCACACCCAAATAATCCAACTCATATTTGATTGTCGTATGCAGAATGAACTTGGTATGTCAATTAAGAATGTCAACGAAGATATCAGAAAGACCATGAACTACAATATATCATACAAGAAGACGTGGCATGCAAGGCAAAGGCAATTAGAATGGTATTCGGGGATTGAGATGAATCATATAGGCAGTTGGCTAAATTCATGCATGCATTACAGACATCTAATCTTGGTACCATCGTTCAATGGAAGCATAGATATCCGGGAGGTACAACCATTATGCCCGTCTTTCACTTTGTTTTCTGGTCTTTCAAACCTGTCATCGATGAATTCAGATATTGTAGGCCTGTTATAACCATAGATGGTACATTCTTATACGGCAAATACACTGGTGTGTTGCTTATAGCAACGATCGTCACTGCAAATGGTAAAGTATTACCGCTTGCATTCGCAGTTGTCGACAAGGAGAGTTTGGAGTCTTAGTCGTTCTTCATTTCAAATATCAAGGAATATATTGTCATGGACCGACAGGGAGTGACTTTGATATCTGATCGAGCTGAGAGTATTTTAGCTGCTGTGAGGCGGTATTGGTTGAATCCTTCACTCCAATTTGTTGGATATCATTGGCACTGCCTTCAACATGTTTGTAGTAACTTTAACACAAAGTTTAAAAATAAGGAGCTGAAACAACTTCTATAGAAAGCAGAGAGTGCTCATTAACGACGAAAGTGTAATGCTTACTCAGAACTAATACAGGCTATTAACCAAGATGCCATTGATTGGGTCTGCAAGATGAATCCTGTGGAGTGGGCCCTTGCATATGACGATGGATATCGGTGGGGGTATTGACCAGCAATGATGCAAAGTGCTTCAATAGTGTCTTGAAAGGTACAAGGAACTTACCTATCTCAGCTATGGTTGAGTTTACATTTTGACAGCTCGTAAAATATTTTGACGAGATGGTAGCCTAATCAGAAATAGATGTACGGAATGAGTTTCAATACCCTAGAGAGATACAAAAAACTATTGAGGAAGGCATCACAAGGGGAAATACTTTCCAGTTGATATCGTATGATAGGTTAGTTTGTAATGTAAACTAAATTGTTCTTATTATGTTGTGAAGTTAATTATACCTAAAAACATGAACTTGATTAGTTTGTATTAATATTGTCTGATAGGCCCCGCCGTGTATTTGAGGTGCAAACATCTTTTCGCCATGGACGAGGTCGCAATAAACAGCTTGTGTGCATGAATCAACCCTCGTGTAGTTGTGGGAAATACGAGATAAGACACTATCCATGTTCCCATATGCTCGCTGTTATGTCTGAATGCGATGACAATCCATTCGAGTACATTGATCTAATATATAGGCTTCCTGTATACATGAGTGTTTGGAAAACTAAATTCAATCCAAAACCGCATCAAGATTATTGGGATGATCTGCAGTGGCCCTTAATGCCTAATGTACTTCATCTGCGAGAAGTAAAACGGGGTTGTAAATCTATGTCCCGTATTTCGAATGAGATGAATATATCAGATAGGTGTTTGACCGCTCGTTGCAGTGAGTGTCAGCAGACAGGTCATGGCGGGCGAACATGTCCGTCACGACTTGGTCGATGAAGACTATGTAATGCTTACATGAGTTTCGTGAATTGTGAAATTATAACATGGTTGCGCTTTGTAATTGTGAGATTGTAATTGGTTAGCCCATGTGAATTTTTAGCTTGTAATGCAAATGACCACATGTTAAACTATATTGTCACTGTTAATTTTTAATTCTTTAAATAGATCATTTTTTATTTGTAATAGATCATTTTTAATTTTTAATTCTTTATATATTGTAATTGTTTTATATTAAACAAACATTTACAACTAACATACTAACCAAATAAATTAAACTAAATATGTATGCAAAAACATTTAACTGTAGCACATAGGCCTAAGTTTTTTATTGTGTACTTGATTGAAAATTGTGTATTATAAAATTCTATACTTAATCAAATAGTTCTTCTACCATTTGAAAATTTAATATTTTTGAACAAATTTAATATTCTCGAATGCTGCAAGCATTTTTCACATTTACAATTTATGAATAAATTTATGTAATTTAAAAATTTTATACTTTATTGAAACTTTTAGCATTACAAAATCAATAATTAAGTTTTGTCAAATATGCCATAAATGTAATCATCAACCTATTATTGAAAAAAAAAATTCTTATTCAATTTTTGGCAAATATTTATGTAGGAAAACTATCCACATGTTATTGCACTATGTTCATGGTTATTATCAAGTTTATGTAACTGAGGCCCTAAAATTATTTTCAAAAAGATTTCTATATTAGTTATAGCATAGATAATGGTAGGTTCTGTTGAATTGTTTATCATATTTAATGACACATAATTTTAAACCTTAAAGTACAAATATATACATATATATATATATATTTAAAAATCATAAATCATGGAATAATTAGAGTTTTTTTTTTTATAATTATAATTATATTTTAGTGAATTGCTTCCATGTTAGTGGCACACAAATTTATAATTTTAAAATAACCGAGCACATTTTTTTTTTCAAGTCGTCATGTATGGAATAATTAGAGTTTAATTGTTATAGTTAAATTACAGTTAACCAATAGAGTTTTTTGAAATAAAAATTTATTACATTTTAGTGAATTGCTTCCATTTATAGTATCACACAAATTTAAATTTTGAAATAGTTGAGCATACTTTTCTTTTACAAATTGTAATTTATGGAATAATTACAGTTTTTCTGTTATGATTAAATGAGACTTTTATTGTTATGATCTAGTATTTCACTTGTACATGCTTCATGGCATATCTACCTGAGGAGGTCCCACTTTTCAGTCATCCACATCGGGCCGACAGTATATGGGAGCATCTGATATGCAATAACGTTTGTTGGACTTTACACTTACAATTAAAATACCCTGCATTTTGTTTTATATTACGTGATAATGCTATTATTTAAACTAGTCATTCTGTTATGCAGGACGAGGCACGCACAGTGTTGACATGCTGGCGGGCAGATTCAGGCCTGTGGGAGCATTCGTTGGACCATAGAGTCTTGCAGTATATACTACTGGGTATCACCAACTAAAAGTTCAGGAGCTGTTGAATAAGAAATTTATCCATCCGAACACTTCACCAATTAAAAGTTAAGGCTGAAGACATAGAGAAGACTACATTCAGAACTAGATATGGATATTATGAATTCTTAGTAATGCCATTTGGGTGACCAATGCACCTGTTGCCTTTATGGACCTTATGAACAGAGTGTTTAAATCATTTCTGGATGAATTTATTATTGTGTTTATTGATGTTATCCTGATTTACTCCAAAGTAGGGAAGAACATGAGAATCACTTGAGAATTGCTTTACAGACCTTGAGAGAAAAGAAATTATACGCTAAATTGTCCAAATGTGAATTCTGGCTTAACAGTGTGGCATTTTTGGGCCATGTAATCAATAAGGATGGTGTTTCTGTTGACCCTCAAAAAATTGAAGCTATTGTGGACTAGCCTAAGTCGACAAATGTGACAGAAGTTAGAAGTTTTCTGGGACTTGCAAGTTACTACCGAAGATTTGTGAAAGACTTTTCCAAGCTTGCCATGCCATTGACCCAGTTAACTCAGAAAAATGTGTCATTTGATTGGAATGAACAAAGAGACGCAGCCTTTCAAGAGTTGAAAACCAGGTTAGTGACTACACCAATTTTAACTTCACCCAATGGTACTGATGGGTTTCAAGTTTACAGTGATGCTTCCTACAAAGGTTATAGCGATTCCGGTATTCCCTGTTGTTGTTTAACTGTAATCCGGACTTGATTCCGTAGATTTGTTGTTGTCTTATCCTCTTTTCTGTCCCTTACTCTTTGTTTTAGAGTTTTGGGTTGTGTTGGGCAAGTTGGGAATAAGTTGGTTGTGTTTTAAAACTTATAATTTTGCCCAGGTTTTGGTCTCTCCGCTCGAGCGGCGCTTTGACGCTCGAGCGGGCATTTGTTGTTGCCTCTCCGCTCGAGCGGTAGTTTGGACGCTCGAGCGTAAATTTCCTTCTCTCAGCATTTTGGTTGTCTGCAGAAAATTCTGGGAGGGTGCATCCGGTGCTCGAGCGGATCTTTGGACACTCGAGCATGAACCTGTGTCTGACGCTCGAGCGGGGTGTTGTACGCTCGAGCGGACATGTTTTATATCAGTCCGTGAAATCACTTTTCGAATCACTTTTCACTTTTATTTTCTCTCTCTTACTTTCCCAAAACCGATTTTTGAGAGCTCCTCACTCTAAAACCTAACTTCTCTTTAGGGTTTGATCTAGTAGGAGTGTTTTCCTCACCTTGGGCCTTTGTAAGAAGTGTGTTGATCGTCGAGGGCTTCGTTTTGATCCAAGAAATTTAGGATTTGGAGCACTTCCGAGTTTTGCTCTTCTTCTCCTTGGGTTCTACATTTGAGGTAGGGATTTTCTTATTCTTTTTTCAATACTTCGTTTATAGATAGACATGTGGTAGTTTTGTATTGCATGAAAATCATATCCACGTTGGATTTGTTTGAAATCATGAGAAGGAACCTAGGGTTGGTTGTTTGAAAATGGTTATTTGATCATTGATGGTTGTTTTGGGCTAATTGGAGTGTAAATTAGCATGTTATAGTTGAAGGAAGAAAAAGCCCTAAATTATATTTTGATTTGGTAAATTAAAATGGAGGGTAGTTAACTTATGTTGTAAACCTCTATTGTTAATGTGAGTTATGGCTTTATTATCCCGGAATTGGTTTTGTGGAAACAAAAGGGATGGAGTTGGTTTTGTGAAAACAAAAGGAAATGGAATTTGTTTTGTGAAATGAGAAAAGTATTTTTGACATAAGTATGAAAATTGGATTGTTGTTTCTTGAGTGTTAAATACACACACGTGGGGGTTGTATCTTTAACTATCGTGTTAGTGTTGTTGTTGGGTTTGTGGTCTCATAGTAATTGAGTCTTTAATAGATGTACTAAATACTTGCATCTAGAGGTTTTGTCCTTGGTCATCGGTGGAGGATGACATGGTTGTGTTGAATTGTCGTATATGCATTATACCATTGTTGATTGAACATTGTATGTGAAGAAGTGCTGAGATACATTATATATGTATACTTGCTCGGGGGGAATTAATTATGTGTTCATATCTTTAACACATTGCTTGTATCTTGATGGTTTATGTATATGTATTATGCATGTTAGTTATGCCCTGTTGTATTTTGGTTGGTGGTGTTATACCTTGCGCTAAAAATCAGAGGTACCGTGACCTTCCAGCTAGCGCCTGGAGAACTGACTGCGCTGGGAATCTAAGGTACCACACCCTTCCAGCTAGCGCCTGGTAAACTGGTATGTTGTTGTGAGAGGTGTATCTTTGGCTTACTACGCACATAGCTGGTAGAGCAAAGTTTTGTTGTTGTTGTTCCATTATATCTGGGGATATCATGAATTTGGTTGGTTACAGTTTCGGAGGGCCAAGTTACCTCATTGGTTGATTATATACATGTTAGTGAGTTGTTATCTCCCTTTTTATAAAGGTATGCATGTATAGTTATGGTTGTATTGGGAACGAACCAAAATGTCAATTTGTCATTTGGAAAATGAAAGAGAGTAATGGGCTTAGTGAGATTATTTCCTAAGTAATTGTTAATGTTATGAAGGATTGGAGTTAATGAAATAAAAAGGAAAGATGAATCGCTTATTGCGTTGAATGAAATGGCTGTTTTCGAGAAAGTTCATACTTATGTATATTTTGTATAAACTGTCACATTACTATTCTAGTATGAGATTGGGCATTCATGATCATAGCTATCTGTAAGTTGTTATTGTTGAGGGCCATGTTGAGATCCCTACTGGACTATATGTTCATCCCACGTTGTTGAATCTTTTTCAGGTGTTAAGCTGAATGTGCTGCAAGATTTGAATCTTCTTATTTGTTGGCCACGGGGCCTCTATTGTATTGGCGGAATGCCATATGTGTAAAAGGGTTGCACCCTTCTTCTTGATTCGTTAATGATGTAAGCCCAAGGGCAATTTATTTATTATACTCATGTTGTATTTACTTGCATACGAATGAGAGCAATGTTATTCACTTCTACGAGTTGAATATACGAGTTTATTTCCGCATGTTATCTCTGAAATGGAATTAAGTAAATGAAATTGGTAATACTTCGAGTAATAAAAAGTGGGGCGTGACAACTTGGTATCAGAGCGAGCCGGGTTTGAATACTTTGGGCTCGTGGGAAGTGGTTTTTACCATAGTGGGTTTACTACGTATAGTGAGGACGTTGCATATAGATATCCTGAAAGTTAGGACTTGTGTGTTGCATTTATGTGAGCATGGGATTCAGTCTCTCGGGTAGTATTCATAGCCGGTGAACTTGCTTTGAGGTCCTTTCGGAAACACGCCTGATCAACGTGGTTTCTGATAGGAATTCCTTGAGAGTTCCGGGATGAGTGGCTATCTTTGTGGACTTGATTCGATTATGTGTTTACATGTTTAGATGATTATATGCAATAGAGATGTATATTTTGTGACTAAGTCTTGTGACTTAATAGTAGTGGTGTATGCCTCGGAGAAGGCTATTGTGTTGTGCACTAAGGGTGGTATTTGCTTTTGTGCTTTATATAGGATGTCTACACGAGGAAGTAGAGGATGGTTGAGTAGTAGGAGTGTCGGTAGGGGCACATCAGTTCCTTTAGCACCCGCTATTGCAGCATCGGCTGTCGGCGATGATGTCACACGTGAGATTGTGAGAGCAATGCAAGACGCCCTAGCTCGCATTGAGGGCGGCAGCGGGCATGCTCTTAAGCTTACTAAGGAGTCTTTCCGCTCCGACCCACCAGAGTTTGTGGGGAAGGCTAAACCGTTGGAGGCAGAGAGTTGGTTGGAGCAGATTACCAAGACTCTTGATATGCTCAGAGTCGAAGAGGAGTTGAGGGTTTCTTTGGCGACTTTTCAATTACAGGGCGATGCGAGTTATTGGTGGAAGTATGCTAAGAATACTGTAGATAGCATGTGGGTTGCGTTTACCGAGGCCTTTTGGGCCAAGTATTTCCCTCCTTCCGCTCGGGAAAGGTTGAGGGATCAGTTTTTGGAGTTGCGTCAGGATGATACTCCTGTGGCACAGTTTGAGATGTGGTTTACTAGTTTGTCGAGGTTTGCTCCAGAGTTGATGGCAACAGAGGAGCGTCGTTGTTATGAGTTTGAAAGGTGGTTGTGTTTCGATATTCGGGAGAAGGTAGCTGGATCCTTTTGGAAGGATTATTATAATTTAGACGAGGCAGCGGCCCATGTGGAGGCCATGGTTGTGAGTGATGGTCGGGATAGGGAAGAGACCATCTCGGTAAGTCCTTCGGTTCCTAAGCGCTCTAGGCTCAGTAAGGGGTGGAGGCGGAAACATGCTCAGTCAGGGGCTAATTCCTTTCCTTCGCCTAGGGTTTCGGACTCTTCTGTTGGGGGTTCCGGGGAGATGCAGATTTCAGACTAGTCTCAGAGTAGGGGATCTGGTGGTTGTTTTGTTTGTGGTCAGCGGGGCCATGGTAGACGTTTTTGTCCTTTACGTGTAAATTCTTCGGGTGTTTCAAAACCCAGTCAGACTCAGTTGTACCCATCCAGTCGGAGGCGGTATCGGTACCAGAAACGGGCAGGCCAGGCTTCGAGAGCCTCGCGAGGGGCGACTTATTAGTTAGCCCTATGGTATTACCCTGGAGGGGGATTTTGTGAATGAGGGCGACTTATTATTATTGGCCGGTGGTGTATCATGTGAAAGATTTTGTTGTTGACCGGTGTACTGTTGGATGCTGAGGCACCATGTTTATGTATCACATATGTATGCATAGTGTTGTTTGTTTAATCCTCATGTATTGGGGAGTATGTATGGAATTTCGAAACCCCTATAATATCTATTGAGAAGTTGTTAATGGGATCAATGATCCTGATATTGTTGCATGCTTGGTATCTGTATGTTGATTAGTGTTTTAGGCTTTGCTAGTTAATGAGTCCGTGGTGACCCCATCGGTTGTATAGGGGTAGTGTTCGTATTGTGATTGGCTATCAATTGTTGGGTATGGTTTGTGAGTGAATTCTGGCAGCATTCTTAAGAGGAAGAACAGGTTGTGTTCTAGGGTGACGAGAATAGCGTTGGTCAAATTGTCCTTTGTGATTGGGTTGTTGTAATTGAGGTTTACCATGTCGGTCTTCGATCGAGGAGATGAGTAGGCTTGCTATGTAGCCATGGGGGGGGATAGTGATTCCCTTAGACACAGTGTTGATGTGGTTTGATTTTAAGAGATCCGTTGAGATTCCAGAATTTGGGGGTTTGTGTGGGGAACTCCGTGTTTGGGGTTAGTGGCACATCAGTGTGTGGGTTACTGAGTGTGGAGTTTATTGAGTTGATTTGTCAGCTTGTTGGTATCGGGTTTTGGGTTGACATATGTCACCTTGAGGTTAGTCTCATTTGTTGTAGACTTGTATGTTGATTAGGGAAAACTGAAACTAATCGAACATGTTATGTCATTGAATCTGGCGGTTGGAATAATACATCAAGTTTTGTATTGATTGATTGAACTTGTATATGTTAATTGCTTATATACATTGTTGCGTGTGGGAAGAGAGGGGGGATGTACTCCACGGTTTATTGGAAGATGGGGGATGGACCTCTAAACCGGATTTTGTTTGATTTGATATAGCACTAAAATGTATATCGTTATCAATTGTGAAGTATAGAAGTGTTTCTATGTTATATTGATACAGCACCAAAATGTGTATCATTTGTGTATTAAGGAGGTATTGTTGATGTGAGATGTGGTCTCTTTTAAATTGTTGGCCAGGTTCTGAGCCATGTTTATGATTTTAAATTGGTTAAGTAAAGGAAGGTGGAATGAAATTGTAAAATCATGAATTTCTTATGCCTTGTGTGTTGATAGCACTGTTGTTATTTCTATTAACTATCATTATAGAAATGTTATGTTTTGTGTTGGTTTTGGCCTCACTGTGTGAGTGATGGGCGTTGCTAGTATTATTTTGAAAGGATATGGAAAACTAAATTTTCCTAGTGTTTGGGCCACCTAAAGGCGTTGTTGAGAATTTGATTTAATTCAAGGGTTTTGAGGAATTCCAAATGAATCTTTTTGGCAAGTAAACTGTGGATGGTTATGTGTTTTGGATAACACCGTATTTGTGAAAAATGTTTACAAAACTTCTGAGTTTCGCATGGAAAATGCAAGGTTTATTTCGGAATGTCAACATTGAAAATTTGACTATCTTTGTGAAATGTCTCATGAACAAAAAAATGTTTTCCTTATATTAATGTAAAAGATTTGCTTTGATTACCCTTTTATTGGAAATTATGGTTGTTGAGTAGTGACTTAGCTTGAAGCGCTAGTCAGATGTTGGTAAATTGTTTCGGGAAGGTTTGGTTTTATTGTAGTTTTTCGTGCTTGAGTGTTGTCGTTTGGAACGTGTTCCCTTGGTTAGTCTCTTCCTTGGTAAGAGTGAATCGAAGGTTTGTAGGGAGAATAGTTCTTCTCCTAGTACTCGGGTGTTGGTGTTGTGTGATCAGTTGGCCTTGTATTTTGGCATATCCTTAATTTCGGGGACGAAATTCATTAAGGGGGGAGGTTATAGCGATTCTGGTATTCCCTGTTGTTGTTTAAATGTAATCCGAACTTGATTCTGTAGATTTGTTGTTGTCTTATCCTCTTTTCTATCCCTTACTCTTTGTTTTAGAGTTTTGGGTTGTGTTGGGCAAGTTGGGAATAAGTTGGTTGTGTTTTAAAACTTAGAATTTTGCCCAGGTTTTGGTCTCTCCGCTCAAGCGGCGCTTTGACGCTCAAGCGGGCATTTGTTGTTGCCTCTCCGCTCGAGCGGTAGTTTGGACGCTCGAGCGTGAATTTCCTTCTCTTAGCATTTTGGTCGTCTGCAGAAAATTCTGGGAGGGTGCATCCGGTGCTCGAGCGGATCTTTGGATGCTCGAGTATGAACCTGTGTCTGACGCTCGAGCGGGGTGTTGTACGCTCGAGCGGACATGTTTTATATCAGTCCGTGAAATCACTTTTTGAATCACTTTTCACTTTTCTTTTCTCTCTCTTACTTTTCCAAAACCGATTTTTGAGAGCTCCTCACTCTAAAACCTAACTTCTCTTTAGGGTTTGATCTAGTAGGAGTGTTTTCCTCACCTTGGGCCTTTGTAAGAAGTGTGTTGATCGTCGAGGGCTTTGTTTTGATCCAAGAAATTTAGGATTTGGAGCATTTCCGAGTTTTGCTCTTCTTCTCCTTGGGTTCTACATTTGAGGTAGGGATTTTCTTGTTCTTTTTTCAATACTTCGTCTATAGATAGACATGTGGTAGTTTTGTATTGCATGAAAATCATATCCACGTTGGATTTGTTTGAAATCATGAGAAGGAACCTAGGGTTGGTTGTTTGAAAATGGTTATTTGATCATTGATGGTTGTTTTGGCTAATTGGAGTGTAAATTAGCATGTTATAGTTGAAGGAAGAAAAAGCCCTAAATTATATTTTGATTTGGTAAATTAAAATGGAGGGTAGTTAACTTATGTTGTAAACCTCTATTGTTAATGTGAGTTATGGCTTTATTATCACCGGAATTGGTTTTATGGAAACAAAAGGGATAGAGTTGGTTTTGTGAAAACAAAAGGAAATGGAATTTGTTTTGTGAAATGAGAAAAGTATTTTTGACATAAGTATGAAAATTGGATTGTTGTTTCTTGAGTGTTAAATACACACACGTGGGGGTTACATCTTTAACTACCGTGTTAGTGTTGTTGTTGGGTTTGTGGTCTCATAGTAATTGAGTCTTTAATAGATGTACTAAATACTTGCATCTAGAGGTTTTGTCCTTGGTCATCGGTAGAGGATGACATGGTTGTGTTGAATTGTCGTGTATGCATTATACCATTGTTGATTGAACATTGTATGTGAGGAAGTGCTGAGATACATTATATATGTATACTTGCTCGGCGGGAGTTAATTATGTGTTCATATCTTTAACACATTGCTTGTATCTTGATGGTTTATGTATATGTGTTATGCATGTTAGTTATGCCCTGTTGTATTTTGGTTGGTGGTGTTATACCTTGCGCTAAAAATCAGAGGTACCGTGACCTTCCAGCTAGCGCCTGGAGAACTGACTGCGCTGAGAATCTAAGGTACCACACCCTTCCAGCTAGCGCCTGGTAAACTGGTATGTTGTTGTGAGAGGTGTATCTTTGGCTTACTACGCACATAGCTGGTAGAGCAAAGTTTTGTTGTTGTTGTTCCATTGTATTTGAGGATATCATGAATTTGGTTGGTTACAGTTTCGGAGGGCCAAGTTACCTCATTGGTTGATTATATACATGTTAGTGAGTTGTTATCTCCCTTTTTATAAAGGTATGCATGTATAGTTATGGTTGTATTGGGAACGAACCAACATGTCAATTTGTCATTTGGAAAATGAAAGAGAGTAATGGGCTTAGTGAGATTATTTCCTAAGTAATTGTTAATGTTATGAAGGATTGGAGTTAATGAAACAAAAAGGAAAGATGAATCGCTTATAGCGTTGAATGAAATGGCTGTTTTCGAGAAAGTTCATACTTATGTATATTTTGTATAAACTGTCACATTACTATTCTAGTATGAGATTGGGCATTCATGATCATAGCTATCTGTAAGTTGTTATTGTTGAGGGCCATGTTGAGATCCCTACTGGACTATATGTTCATCCCACGTTGTTGAATCTTTTTCAGGTGTTAAGCTGAATGTGCTGCAAGATTTGAATCTTCTTATTTGTTGGCCACAGGGCCTCTCTTGTATTGGCGGAATGCCATATGTGTAAAAGGGTTGCACCCTTCTTCTTGATTCGTTAATGATGTAAGCCCAAGGGCAATTTATTTATTATACTCATGTTGTATTTACTTGCATACGAATGAGAGCAATGTTATTCACTTCTACGAGTTGAATATATGAGTTTATTTCTGCATGTTATCTCTGAAATGGAATTAAGTAAATGAAATTGGTAATACTTCGAGTAATAAAAAGTGGGGCGTGATAGGTTTGGGGTGTGTATTAATGCAAAACGGAAAAGTGATTGCCTATGCTTCTCGACAACTCCGACTTCATGAAAAGAATTACCCGACGCACGATCTTGAATTAGCAGTTGTGGTGTTTGTTTTGAAAATCTGGCGTCACTACTTGCATGGGGTAACTTGTGAGGTGTATACCGATCATAAAAGCTTGAAATATTTCTTCACCCAAAAGGAATTGAACATGAGACAGAGGCGTTGGTTAGAGTTAATCAAAGATTATGATTTGCAGATTTTATATCACCCGGGGAAAGCTAATACCGTAGCGGATGCCTTGAGCCGAAAGTCCAGTGCAAATTTATCGTGCTTACTATCCAATCGAAAAGAACTGCTAGATGACCTGGAACAGGAGGAGATTGAGATTGTCATACGAGAGCAAGGTGGGATTTTAACTGCTATTTCCACTAAACCTACAATTCCTAACGAGATCAAACAGAAGCAATGTGAAGACGAATACTTGAAAAAGATCATAGAGGAATTTGATTCAAAGCCGAGGCCGGGATTTGTGTTTGAGAATGACGTGTTGAAATTTCAAAACCGTCTTTGTGCACCAGATTTTTATGATTTGAGAAAACGTGTGATGACCGAAGCTCGCAATAGTAAGTTTGCTATGCATCCGGGGAACACGAAAATGTATCACAATTTAAAACAAAATTTTTGGTGGCCTGGAATGAAAAAAAGAATTGCAGACTTTGTGGCTAGATGTCTACAATGCCAACAGGTTAAAGCTGAACATCAACGACCCGCTGGTTTGCTACAACCACTCCCAATACCGGAATGGAAATGGAAGCATATTACCATGGACTTCATTGTAGGATTGCCTCGTTCTTCTCGAGGTATGGACTCTATCTGGGTCATTGTAGACCGTTTAACTAAGTTTGCCAATTTTCTGCCTGTCAAAACTATTTATAATGCGGATAAATTGGCTAACTTGTATGTGAACGAAATTGTGAGACTGCATGATGTACCAGTATCTATTGTGTCTGACAAGGACTCAAAGTTTGTGTCGAGATTTTGGCAGAGTTTGCAACAATCTTTGAGGACAGAACTAAGGTTGAGTAGTGCCTATCACCCACAGACAGATGGACAAACTGAACGAACTAAACAAACTTTAGAGGACATGTTTAGAATGTGTGTATTAGACTTCCAAGGAAGTTGGGAGACCTATTTGCCATTAACTGAATTTGTGTACAACAACAGTTACCATTCAAGCATTGGAATGGCTCCTTACGAAGCTCTGTATGGAAGAAAATGTCGTTCTCCGATATGTTGGGCTGAAGTAGGTGATAGACCTTTGTTGGGACCAGAACTTGTGCAAGAAACAACCGAGAAAGTGAAACTGATCCAACAACGTCTGAAAACTGCACAGAGTCGGCAGAAGAGCTATGTTGATGTCCGAAGAAGAGATAGGGAATATGAAATTGGGGACCATGTGTTCATAAAGGTGACCCCGATGAAGGGTCAAACTCAGTTTTGTGTTAAGGGCAAGTTGGCGCCAAGGTACGTTGGACCTTATGAAATCCTTGAAAAGATTAATCTAGTATCGTATTGGGTAGCTTTACCACCGGTAATGGAGCATATGCACAATGTATTTCATGTATCGATGCTTCGAGAGTATTTGAGAGATCCACTCCATGTCATTGAACCAACACATGTGCTTTTGAAAGATGATTACACCTACGAGGAGAGACCTATCCAGATTGTGAACCGCAGGATCAAAAGATTGAGAAACAAAGAAATACCGTTGGTAAAAGTTGATTGGCAAAACCACGGAGGAACCTATGCAACCTGGGAAACCAAAGAAGACATGATGAGGAGATATCCAGATTTGTTCCCATTGGACCCAATGTTGCTCCAGAATGAAGGTAATTCGAGTTTGGAGGACCAAACACTTTTAAGAGGGGAAGACTGTAACAACCCCGACCTCTGATTAACGTTAATCCACAATGCCTAATTAGTAGTTAAAGAGAAATTCTGAATTAAAATGCATGAGTGCGTTGCATTGTTGTGTTTATATCTGTTAGGCGTAGGAAGATCTGTTCGCGTCCTAGTTTCGGTTTGTGAATTGAAAGCCTTCTCGGCGACCGATTCAGAAATTGATTAGTGTTATATGCTAGTTAGAATTTATATGATTTTATGGTAGGTTTAACTAAAATTCAATTTGGAATGAGTAAATTAGATTAATTAATGTTAAATTATTTGAGCCTAGGTTAATTACATGTTTTGCCATTGAGTGGGCCACTTTCTAAAACATTGTTTGGACTTGATTTATGCATTTGTTTCATCATCAGATCCACCTCCAAGACCAAAACCGTGAGAGAGAGGGAGAGTAGGAGAAAATTCATTTCATCAAGAATTGGCTTGGAAAATTAGAGGAATTGAGGAGAATTTGCAAAATTGAGCTAGCATACTTGGAATCCAAGACTTAAGGTAGGCATTCACCCTCTTAACTATGAAATTGAATTACTAGTACAAGAATTCTAGTGAGATAAATGAACTCATGTAAGGACTAAGCTAAGAATTGGTTAATTGAAACTCAATACATACATGCATGTGTAATTTATAGCATTTGAGGTTGTTTTTTTAAAGAATCCTTGCATGCATGTCATAATCCAAGCTTTGATTTAGAAATTCTTCATGTTCTATGTCATATTGTCATAGTTGATCATGTTTTTGAGTTGAACATTGCATTTGGTCATGTTTTGGGGAACCTTGGTTCAAAGAATTGCATACAAGTCATGTACATGAATTAATTTCAAGTTTCAAGTTGAATGTTGCACAATTGGCAAGCTTTTGGGCCATGATTTCTTGAAATAATGTTTTAAACATGTTGTTTTATGAGTCTTTAAGTGTTTTCCAAAGTTTGAGGCCCAGAAAATTGAGTTTGATGCATTTGGGGTTGAATTTGAGCTTGGTGATCAAATCTGGAATTTCCTGAAATTTGATCCACGCTCGAACGAGGAACTTCACGCTCGAGCGTACGCTCTGAGTACATGCACTTCCGCTCGAGCGTTGATGTTTACGCTCGAGCGTGAAATGCATATACCCAAAAGTTTGCGTGTTTTGTAGTCCGCTCGAGCGGGGGAATTCATGCTCGAGTGAAGTTCTGAGTCTCACGCTCGAGCGGAGGTCGAGCGTCCGTCGAGCGTGAAAATCATGTATCCAGTACTTTTTCAAAGAGTTTACAGTCCACTCAAGCGGGGAAAGTCACGCTCGAGCAGAGCTTCATTGTCTGCATGTCCGCTCGAGCAGGGAAATCCACGCTCGAGCGTAGACCTTATTTTCAGCAAGTTTTAAGAAATGTTTTCCAATGCATTCTTACATCCTCATTCCATCCTAGGCATTCCTAGGCCATGTTTAAGGCTTCATAATGAGGATTAAAGGTTAGAAACACACTAAGAGCCAACGAAGTAAGTTATGTACAATTAGAACGTGTGTTTCAAGTGTTCATCTATTATGTGTTATGTAGGTCACGTGCCGCGTACCGTTGATCAATCTGCGTCTATCTGTCTCAAGGCCAACTGTGAGTAATAACATAGTAAAGCTATGTTCAACCTTATTTATTTTCTGTATGATGAAATAAGAACTGTTTTCTAAAATGTTATGTTCTGTACAATGAATGATTGTCCAATTTCTGATATGTATTCGTGACATCCTTAGCATCATGTGATATCTGTTGGCTTGTTACCCGATATCGGAGGTTCTATCATGGAACTTAATCTGTCTGCACTCTGTTACCCGTACCGGAGGCTCCATCATGGGGCTCAGCGTGTTTATTCTCTGTTACCGAGATCCGAAGGTTCCTTTATGGAACTAGTTATTCATAACCCTCACGTGTCTGCATCTGCTCTGTTAAGGCTAATGGATGTATCACGTAAACTTAAGCATACCTCATGATTTCTGTATACGATCTGGACAAATTATGAATTTGATACGAAACTGAATTATGATTTCTGAATCTGTACGGATTCATTCATTGAAACCCCTTTACTCTGTTATTGTTCACTGAGCTTTCACTCACAGTTTATATTATGTATGTAGGTGAGCCGGCGCGTGACCAGGGCCAGAGTTGACGGCCTTCATTTCTGTTTTTGTCAGCCAACCGTTGTGCCTCCCGAGGAGGTTCTGATCGAAGTCTAGTTACATGGCTGTTTTTGTACTTATGCTAGTCTCTGTCTTTTTGTAAAGTCGGGTCCTGGGAATTACACTTTTGTAAATGTTTTGTAAATATTGATGTCCTCCGACCGAGACGCTTATGTATATGTAAGTTTTGAAATCTTCTGTCCCATGTATGTTATCACAGCTCATTGGACCTTGTCTATTTTGTATAATTGCTTCCGCAGCCCCTTATCATGTGCTTATCTGTTAAGGGGCCTTTGGTAATTCACGGATTACTGGTCGGTTACGATGCTAAACCTACAGGGGCGGGTTTGGGTCGTAACAATCGCGGCCGAGGTCGTGATGCGGGTAGAGGCAGAAGTCGAGGTCCAGCTGCAGATCGTGACACAATTGCACTAGATGAGGGAGTTTCACAGCTCACAACAGTATCCGATGTTGGGCCAGAAAGAGGATTAGGGGCAGCACAGGCAGAAGAGAGAGGGTCACAGTCACAGGGTCCACAGGCAATCAGTGGAGGGCCACATGCAGGAGAGGGAGTGCTACAGGATACGCATTTACGATTGAGGGAGCCACATATTCAGAGAGTCTACGGCAGGAGACCGATGAGGGAAGTCCACGGTCGGGGTTGTGGGACTGGGGGCAGGTAAGGGCATTAGAGGATGTGATATGGAGTGTATAGTTTTTTTTTTTATTTATAGTTTTTGTTATAGTTTTTGTAAATCAAATTTGTACAGAGGATGTAAATGTGCTATATTTATTTATTCAAAAATAGAATTTAACAATTTTTTATTCTTACTTATTCTGAAGATTTCCTAAATACTTCAAATATTTTTCAAATCATGATGTCACAGTAGGTTTAAACAGGGCGATTATATACATAAGAGATTGAAGTTGTGCTGCATTTGGTACCATGTGGATTTTCGTTTTACAATAATAAACTATATAATTTTTTATACAGTTTTTTTTATATTTTTTTTAAGTATATAATTATTTCTTTACAAAAAACACAAAATAAATAAATACATAAAATTTATTTCTTATTCTGTACTTTTTTTCCCAAATAATTTTGATAACATAATGGAAAATTTAAGAACACTTTTTTTTTTGAAACACACACACAAATTTCAGATTACATAAAACTACCCAAACAAAAGGTACAGAACCTGATAATATAATAGAAATTTTAAGAACATTGATTTTTTTAAATAACGTGCGCGCGCGCACACACACACACACACAACATTAAGAAAACAAACACACAATTTTTTTATATTCTACTTTCCCCCCCTCCCTCCCTAAAAAAACAAAAAGAAAGAAAGAAACAAAAAAGTTCTTGAATACTTGAATAGTCTTTCTAAAAAAAAAAAAAATAGTTTTTCAATAGAGTGAAGATGATGAACTGTGGAACTTACACAGTAGTTTGTTATAAATTTAAAATATAAAATAAAAAAAATTAAAAAAAGAAGAAAGAAGATGGTGAAACGTGGAATTGCACAGAAGTTTCTAAAATGTAGGAAGTGGAAAAGTGAAAGTTATTTATTGAGTTGGTAATTTACGATTTTACCCATAATTAAAATTTGATATAAGTTTTAAAATAATAGATTATTTAACAAGTTATGGTCGTTTTAGGAAAAATAGAAAAAAATTTGTAAGCCAGGCTTCAGATTCATGACACCAAAATTGGTGTTCCCATTTAATAATAGAATAGATTAACCCTCCAACTGGACTCAATTTCTGTAATAATAAATAGTTTCTCTAGCACCCAAATTTTGTAATTTGCCAACCCCACATTCTTTCATTCCCATCATCACCGTGGCCCTCTTCACTCGAAGAACCCCAACTCCCTCTACTGGACCCTTAGCCATTTGCCCTTAACGTTGTGTCGTTCTGCAAAATCTGATGTTTGTCAACAGCCCACTTGTTGTCACCATTGGACTCACTATTTTTATTACAACTCCAGATATTAGTGGGTGACTTATTCTCATGCCTGGTTTGAGATTGTATTTCAACTTTACTCCCTTTAGTATTCGAAGAACCCTAAGTAGTAGAAGTTTTTCATTGAGGTGCATGCTCAACATCTTCTTACTTGACTGTGGGTGACTCATTCTCATGCCCGGTTTGATATTGTATTTCAACTTTACTCCCCTCAGTATTCGAAGAATCCCAAGCAACATAAGTTTTTGACTGAGGTACATGTTCTACATCTAGGTACTTCACTGTGGGTGTGTTTCACAGTACTGTCTGCGACTGAGAAAATAATTTCGATTTTATCTCATGTGACTTAGCTCATGGGCATTTCAAGACACTTGAGGGTATTATGGCCATTTTAGTATTTATTTTTGATGACATCAGCAGCTTCGGTTAGTTGGGTGGACAACAGTACAAAAATGAGAGAATCTTCATATTGTCAGTTAAAGTAGGGCAGAATTCTATAATTATTAAAATTACATGAGAGATTTCTGTATTTGTCAAACATATCTAGGGAGGTAAGTGTAATTTACCAAATACAAAAACAAGCAGAAAATGCAAAAAAGGAGAAAAGGAGATGACTGTGAAGTTTTGTAAAGTGAAAATAAGATAAAATATAGGCTGCAGTGTCAATCTTCTTTACATATCAGGTGGCCATTTTATTGTTTTGTTTTGTTTTGTTTTGTTTTGTTTTGAACATTGTTTTGGTGAAAAAATCAACGATAGTTTTGTAGGTCAAAGTGAGTTGGAAGGTTGTGTATTTACTTGCACTCTATTTCATAGTTGTTTATGAACAGTATTGCTTTACAACAAAGGAAATTAAAGCCTCTGTTTGATTTTATGATTTAATTTATAATTTTTTGCAAACACCAATTTGTACTGAAATCGTCAGTTCGAAGTGACCACTTACTGTATTAAAAAACCAATCATCAGAAAACAATTTACTGTGGTGATGTGACAACTCACTGTATTACTGATTAATTTGACAACTCACTGCTCGAATATGAAGGGATTGCATTGTGAAAAAGACGACCCACAATTATGATTTTATCTGACAACCACGTCCGTGACTGCATCACAGGTACACAAAGTCACGGATACTCAGGATTGCATGAAATGAATAAGATAAAATAATATCACGAATATCACTTCTTCCACAGTGCCCCAACATGTCAATTATTGTCACCAGGTCATCTCTTTTGCATGTCTACAAATAGCGCTACCCCCAGTATGATGTTTGTTCAAGTTATAACAATAGTAATATATCTACAATTACTATTATTATTAATTTTTTTTTTTTATGAACAATGTCTTCAAGAGGTGCAGGAAGTTCACGCCGTCAAAGAAATCCGAAAGTGTGGCTACTACCTCTATTTACTTATGACTATAAGAGCAACAAGTACTCGAGTCTAAAGGATTATTATGCTGGTATCCGAGCAGAATGGGCGTTCAGGGTAACGGAGCAAGAATGATTGTTTAATGATCTACGTAACTTTGGGGCATCGATACCTCATCGTCGTTCATTGACCATGGCTAGACGAAATGTGAGTGACTATGAAAAAGCAGTTAGCAGAATTAAGAAAGAGAACAACAGAATGTTGATACGGAGATGTCGACATTTCATGCTTCAGCTAGCCACCGAAATGGCAGAAGCAAGCAACAGAGAATTGACAGTGATTGAGCGAAATAATGTCTTAAACAATGAAAAATATCTCTCTGACTACTACATGTCAGATAAGGAATGAGAAATCAAACACCTTTATCTTTCATATATGTTTGTATGTTGTGTCGTATCTTCGTTACTGAAGTTTAAGATAATGTTGTTGTTCATCTAGCTTACGGATGTATTTCAACTATTTGTTATATGAACCTGAAGTTTATGAAATCACTACATTTATAAGTACACATGTCAACATTCGTTACGAATTTCTCTTCTTGTTGATAACTCATGTATAAGCATTACAAAGCCATTACAATGAATGAAAACGTTTGGTCTTATATGCAACCAAGTTCATTCAGTATCATCATTATATTCCACATCAATAATGCATGAAATCATGAAAGCCTAGTTCAATTAGCGTTCTTCAAAGTAACAATAACGGAGAGAAAGCAAAGGTATTTGTTATTTGTAGAATTACAAGAACTATCCAAAAACTATTTAAATTTCTCTCTTTATTGATAAGTCGTGGATAAGCATTACAAATCCATTACAAGATAAATGGTTTGGTCATTCATCCAAACAATTTCATTCATTATCATCATCATCTAACATCTTAATATTAGATTCATATATAACATCCATGCTCCAGGTGAAGTATTGGTGCACATCATCCATTAACCCATCTTCGGCACGCTCATTTGCGGTCTTCATTAGTTTGGACCTTTGCAAACGTTGGGTCATGCGATTAACTTCGTTGCGGATACGATGCAATGCCCTTTGCAATAATTGTGGAGTGCTAATTGGCATACGCATGGCTAACTGGTGAGGAAATTTAATATTAACTTCACGACATAGCTCAACGAGAACGTTTGCTCGATTTTTGCGAAATTCCCACTCAGCTCTCATGGTATTGATGGTGGCATGTAAGTAACGCAAATTTGGATTTATTGGGTATTGAAATTCATCTCAATCTGCAACCCAATGGTGACCCATTGCTGAATATGGATCAACCACTATATATCTCATGATGATATCGCTCGAAATAGCTATAAAACTTTTGTTGTGGTATCATGCGATATTTATACCACATATACACGTGGTAGCTGTACGTTTGAAATTATTGTAAACAACTATGCATCAGAATTGTCTCGTCAACTTTTATAACCCGAACAACTGTGCATCAACTTTATAGGAGTTGTCACTTCGACTTTTATTTACTACTCAGTTCATATCTGAAGATTTTAAGCAACTTTCAAATCCGCTTAGAAATTTAATTTCATTTTTCCGCTTGCAAATATAATTCACTTTATTTTGCCTTGACAATATATTTAATTTCACTTTTCACCTTACAGATTTCATTTAATTTAATTGGAGAAATTTGACCAATTTAATTTCAAGTTAACTATGTGTTGATTTAAGTCGGTGTTGTTCTTATCTGCATATTAGGCTAGCTTTTATCTATAACACTTTCAAGTTCTATACATCGAAAAACCCATTCATTCTAACTCTACTAAAAATTAATCTTCAATACATTCTAACTCTATAATATTTTTTCTTCAAGGTTTATGAATCTATTTGGAGCTGCATAAGGTGACTTTTTTAACACAAAGGGTCTAACTGTTTTGTTGTTTTGTTCTGACACCCCTTCATCCCATTATGAATTGCAGAAATTCACATGGGCACAAATAATAATAATAATAATAATAATAATAATAATAATAATAATAATAATAATAATAATAATAATAATAATAATAATAATAATAATAATAATAATAATAATAATAATAATAATAATAATAATAATAATAATAATAATAATAATAATAATAATAATAATAATAATAATAATAATAATAATAATAATAATAATAATAATAATAATAATAATAATAATAATAATAATAATAATAATAATAATAATAATAATAATAATAATAATAATAATAATAATAATAATAATAATAATAATAATAATAATAATAATAATAATAATAATAATAATAATAATAATAATAATAATAATAATAATAATAATAATAATAATAATAATAATAATAATAATAATAATAATAATAATAATAATAATAATAATAATAATAATAATAATAATAATAATAATAATAATAATAATAATAATAATAATAATAATAATAATAATAATAATAATAATAATAATAATAATAATAATAATAATAATAATAATAATAATAATAATAATAATAATAATAATAATAATAATAATAATAATAATAATAATAATAATAATAATAATAATAATAATAATAATAATAATAATAATAATAATAATAATAATAATAATAATAATAATAATAATAATAATAATAATAATAATAATAATAATAATAATAATAATAATAATAATAATAATAATAATAATAATAATAATAATAATAATAATAATAATAATAATAATAATAATAATAATAATAATAATAATAATAATAATAATAATAATAATAATAATAATAATAATAATAATAATAATAATAATAATAATAATAATAATAATAATAATAATAATAATAATAATAATAATAATAATAATAATAATAATAATAATAATAATAATAATAATAATAATAATAATAATAATAATAATAATAATAATAATAATAATAATAATAATAATAATAATAATAATAATAATAATAATAATAATAATAATAATAATAATAATAATAATAATAATAATAATAATAATAATAATAATAATAATAATAATAATAATAATAATAATAATAATAATAATAATAATAATAATAATAATAATAATAATAATAATAATAATAATAATAATAATAATAATAATAATAATAATAATAATAATAATAATAATAATAATAATAATAATAATAATAATAATAATAATAATAATAATAATAATAATAATAATAATAATAATAATAATAATAATAATAATAATAATAATAATAATAATAATAATAATAATAATAATAATAATAATAATAATAATAATAATAATAATAATAATAATAATAATAATAATAATAATAATAATAATAATAATAATAATAATAGATTGAATAATAATAATAATAATAATAATAATAATAATCAACAGTGGTGGAGCGGTTGTGCTTATAAAAGCGTGGTTACGAACCACGCTTTCCTTTTGGTTAAAAGCGTGGATGCTAACCACGCTTTCCTTGGTCAACAGTAAAAGCGTGGATGCTAACCACGTTTTCTGAAAAAAAACAAATTTTATTTAAAAGCGTGGTTCGTAACCACGCATTCTATACAAATGAAATTTCCTTAAACGCGTGTTTTGTAACCACGCATTCTTAATTAAAAGCGTTGTTTGTAACCATGCTTTTATGATTTCACCGATTTTTCGCAGTTGGGTCACAAAAATGGTGAAAATGTGATTTGTAATAGCGTTTCAGCTTATTTTGGGAATTCCGTCCAAACTAGGCCTAGTTTGGGAAATAGGTTGGTATTTTAGCTTATTTAGGGAAAAGCCCCGAAAGCTGAAGCCATGAAAAATAAAAATTATATGCTTTGGCTAAAATTACACGCCAATCAAATAGAGCATCAAGGAAATTAGTAACCAATGGAATTGCTGAGACGGAGAGCTAGAAGAGTCAACGCATGACTTTATCTTGAATAAAAAAAAAAAAAAAAAAAAAACATGACTAAAAATAAAAAAAATTAACAAGATTAGCTTTATAAGTCAACTAAAGCTTGCACCACATCATACCCAGGAATTCAACACTTCCATCGAATTCCCAATCGACAAAGATGGTGCGGTATACCACTAATAAGAGGTCAACAATGCACCAGTGTGGTCAGCAAGCAGATAAACCTTCAAGCCTCCAGAAACAGCATCAATTCCATCAATTTCTATTGCTGTAAAACATGAAGAATTAACATAGTTTAGCAAAAATTCCAACAATTGCACAAAATCAATCAAACTGGATCAAAGCAGAGTAATTACTTTTCCAGTTTCAGGAACTTCAGGAACTTTGTATATATCCGCGGTGATTTCTGTCAACCACAAGCCCGGAAAAAGACACTGCAGAGAAATCAATAGAACAGTAAATTACGCAATTCAATCAAATCACAAATTGAGAAACAAAGAAAGTTGAGAAGAAATAGAATTTGAAATTTATAATTGATTAGATTTCACTTACATCAAGCTGTTCTTGCACAATCTTTCACCTCGGATTATAAATACAACTTCACTTAAAATATGAATTGTCTTTTATAATTTAAAAAATTATAAATATTTATATGTTATAATTTTTTATTTAATAAAATTATCTAAAAATATAAAATTTCTAACTGTTTATCTATACAATAATAAAATTATTTGAATTATTAATTAAAATAAAATTTTAACATTATTAAAAATTGTTAATTAGCTTGATGATTTATTAATAAAATTACCTATTTGTTATGAAATTGGAAACCGCAGGGGGTAAAATGTAATTTATAGAACCACATGGGGTAATTTGTAATTTAAGTAAATCTCAAGAGGTGTGTTTATAATTTACCCTAAAATTAGACGTGAGCATAGTTCAGATTGGGATAAAATTAGGACCAATTCATTATCTACAGTTCCTGAAAAATTAGAACCAATCTAATCATTTAAATCGTGGAACCAATTCGAACCAATCCATTTAAATACGAATTTGATTGGTTTAAAATCACGGATTCACATAATTAAATAACAAAAAATAGTATAGAACATTTTAATTTCATGAAAATATAAACATAGTATCATATTAGTTTCACAATGGCAACATGTTTTTCCATAATAGGGACATGCTGTTCTAGAATTTAAACAACCATAAAAAAAACTGGTTCCACCATAAGTATTTAAACTATTACAAATTCAAACTAAAAACTAACAAATAAAAGCAATAAAAAAAAGATATTATGCGGGTTTAGGTTTGAGTTTAAATTTTATATGGAATAATAGAAGATACTATGCAAGAGGGTGTATAGTATAAATATAGGTTATTTGTATACGGTTTAGATCGGTTCCAATTCGGAATTGTGGGGTTCAATTCGGAACCGATCCGTGGACTACGAATTTTTAATTTTTTAATCTGGAACCAAATCATGGATTCAAAAAACCAATCTAAATCTACCGGATTGGACTGGATCGGATCGGATTACAGATTTCACAAATTCCTTACTCAGCCCTAATTAAAATTGGGAACATATATAGGATTAGTGAAAGGGTCTCGTGAATTGGATTGAGAATAGTAAAATTTTAATTTTTTTTTATAAAAAATAAGATAAAAATATAAATTAGGATGACACATTTTAAAAACAAGAGAAAATAGTTGAAACATTCGATTTAAAGAGAGTATAAAACATTCGGTCCAGTGAATATTTTTTGTTAGTGAAAGGTCTACCATTTGTGAAATAATTTGGTGAAAAGTTCTTTTTATTGTTTAGGAGGATATTTTATTTTTAATTTTATCCCTTAATTTATCTGTTTTTGACTAAATGTTCAAATATAAATATATCCGTTCAAATTATTTTTTATCTATTTAATTTCTTAACTATCTGTTCAAATAGTTTTCCTTTTCTATTGAAATTCTATCATTTTTTTCCCTAAATTATATTTTTAATTTTTTATCTGTTCAAATTTTGAACAGATCTTTAACAACAAAAAAAAAACTACATTCCACTATCAATTCAACAATAACAACAGCAACTACCCAAAAAAAAAAAAAAACTCTACAACATAGGAATTTATGATCTTCTCAAACAACATTCAAAGCAACTTACAGAGAGAGATATATACATACATACATAAATATATATATGAACACAAGAATGTCACATACATATACAAATATATACATAAGTATGAAAACATAAATTTTTATTGGGCATATACAACAGCCACCAAATAGTTCCAAGAAAGTTCACATGAAGTATTGCACGGTCCATATCAGCTATTATAGAGGCTATTTGCTTTAACATAAAGCATTGATTAACAACTACTTGGTACATATGTATATATATATATATATATATGAAATCATGAATACATATACACACACACGCATATATATATATATGATCGGGGAAGACCGGTGAAGATTGGTATGAGAAGATCGGTTATACTCCAATCTACGATCGAGGAAGATCTATGAAGTTTGATGAAGATGGAGGATGAAGAGAAGAGAGAGAGAGAGAGAGAGAGAGAGAGAGAGAGAGAGAGAGCAGCAGTAGCAACAGAGGTGTTAGCGATGACAGTGGTGGTCGCGGCAGTCATGGATTTGGTGTTGGAATCTTTGTTGCATCGCCGAAAAATGGTTCTTGTGAAGTTGGAGGCCATGGACTTAACGGAGGATCACCATGGTTCTCTCAATAAGCGATCTAAGCTCTTATCTCATGTTTTGGTTGATGCTGGTAGACTCTTGCTAATGCCGCCGATCATGGCGGCAATATTATGCAACTACAACGAATGTGTAAGGGAGAGAGAGTGAGAGATAGAGTAAAGAGAAAAGAGAGAGTAAAGAGAAAGGACTGGGAATATTAGGGTTTGAAATAAGGATACTTGTTGAAAAGTCCAAGCGAATGATAGTATAAAACATTAGGTCTATACGATATTTTTTGTTAGTGAGAGGTCCATTATTTGTGAAATAGTTTGGTGAGATGTCCTTTTGTTTGTTTTAAAAGACATTTTGTTTATAATTTTACTCTTAATTTATCTGTTGACTTTCGTTGACTATTTGTTCAAAACTTTTCCTATCTGTTCAAACTTTTTCTTATCCATTCAAAATATTTTCTTATTTATTAAAATTTTTTCCCCTATCTGTTCAAATTTTTTCTTATCTATTGAAAACATTTTCTTATCTATTAAAAATTTTTCCTATCTAATAAAAATTTTCCCCTATCTGTTTAATTTTTTTCTATTTGTTCAATTTTTTTTTACCCTATTTGTTTAATTTTTTAACTATCTGTTCAATTTTTTTCCTTATTTGTTCAAATTGTTCATATGCATATTGATGATGCTACAATATCAATAGCGTATCGGACGGACTAGCCCACGTCTTTAACGAGTTTGTTAGTTCATGAATCCTTGATGCATGCCTACAAAAAGGTCCAAATGGGGAAGTAGTCCCTTAACGAACACTCCAACGATCAAGTTAGGTTAAGGTAAATAGTAATTGTTTTTAGAGAGAGAGAAATGGGATGAAAACTTAATCTCTAACGCATATCAAAAGCTTCTTTATATCTTTTGCTCATCATTTCCTTGTCCATTCCAAGCTGTCTTGTCAGCCGAAAGTCTATAGCCTAGTTGACATCGTTCATAGTGATTCTGCATACTTCGACGTGAGGGGTCTTGTTGCATTTAATGCTATAGTGGCCTTATTAAATGGCTGATGTATGGGTACAATAACTTTGCAGGATCTTTGTCTGCTTACATAGTTAATTTCCTACCTGATAAATGTGTGAATGCTATTGGTCCTGGCCCATCATTGGCATCTCAGAGTTACTAGGCTTTAATACCTAGGTCATGAGTTGGGCCCTACTATGAGCTGGACCCTGAGCCGTGGGCTGGGCCTTCTTGAGTGCCTATCAGTATCACATACAAAGATAGATAGATAGATAGATAAAGAGAGAGGTCCTACTTCAAATTCTCAACAATGGCTATATGTTCAATGTTTTAAACATCATTTAACTAAAATCATGGCTATCTGTTCAAATTTTATTTGTCTAATTTTTCATCTATATAAACTTTTTTATCTGCTTAAATAGATTTGATCTGTCATATTGAAACAGGTCTGATCTTTTGTTTTATCTGTTGAAAATTAATTGAACAACAGATCTGATCTTTCTCCCTATCTCTCTTTCCACCAACCACTATCTGTTTCAAATGAAAATTGATGTTCAATTCAAATGCATGAAACGCAGTGCCAAAATCACCATTACTCCATAAGAAGAAGAAGAAAGTAGAAGGAAATCGAGGATGTTAAAGATAGAGTGAGGACACAACCATTCAATTCAATGACTGTAAATACATTTGTCAAATTATGATATACATATATTGGATATGCATTTTTATGTATCAATGTGTGTGTAGATTACTTTGATTTCACATGTTTGGTACCTCAGGATCATGAACTTGGAGAAAGTAAGGAGATGCGACATGGAAGAGGCCGCTAACACCATTGATGGAGGTAAATATGGAGATGTGGTCGAGAAGATCTATTGGAAAGAAACGATACCTCATTTTTATTTCTCTTAGGACTTTCAAGTGCTTCGTTTCTTGCTCATTCTCTTTTCACAACCCCGCCCCAAAAAAAAAGGGTAAATTACATTTACCTCCCCTGAGGTTTTTAACAAATACAGGGACCTCACCTGTGGTTTGAATAATTACAGTAACCCCCTCACTTTACCTGACAATGTCGAGATTCTCCAAAAATTTGATAGCCGTTTATACACCTAATAGACCCTGCTGATGTAATCAAATGTAAACAAGAAAATGCCCATAATGCCCTCAACCCATCTATATATACCAAATGGTAGAGTTCTTCAGCTTCAACAAATCCAAGTGAAAGAGGGAAAGTTACAGAGGCATCCAAAATTGAAGAACAACAAAAAGGAGATAATAGAGGTCCAAGCACAACACTGGTATGTTCCTACTCACATGAACTATTTTAAAATAAAATAAAAAATTGCATGTGAATAACAACTAACTAGTCCAAAAAAATAATAATAATAATTTCAAAGCACAAAGCACAAACATCATGAATCATTCTGGACAAATAAAGCACAAACATCAAACATCCAACACAGGTATGTCCCATTATTCAGAAATAAAGCACAACAACAACAAAATGCAATATATGTTCTAAAAATGCATTATAACTCTCACATTTCATGAATGTAGGTTCATTGGATGGATATGTCATCATCGAGTAATGGAGGAGCGGTGATGAAATATAGAAGCAAGCTCTGCTACTGTGGGAGAAAAACAACAATTAAAGTCACTGAATCTGGAAAAAAAAAAGAGGCAAATTGTATTATTTATGCCCAAATGGGAAATGGGCATTTTGGGACTGGTGCAAACTAGTAAACTCATCTGTTGGAGGAGAAATGATGATGGAAGACACTTAAGCAACTGTTAACAGACACACTTCATCCTATGAAGAAGAAAGTCATTGAATGAATTTAATGAACCCAATGGGGGCTATGCAAACAAGGATGCAAGTACTTGAAGCAAACATGGGGTTTATGAAGATAATAATGATCATGAATGTTGTTTTATGTTTGATTTCCCTAATGGTTGCTCTCAAAATGTAATGGTAATGATTTACCTAATGTTTTATAATGGACCTTATGTAAGGTTTTGTAATATTTTGTAATAGACCTTATGTTTTGTAATGCAATATGTTTTGTAATGGACCATATATAAATATGATGAAGTTATTTCAGCGTTATGTAAATATGCACATCTAATTTGACTAACATAACAACCTGTAAACATAAAGACCATTCCATTCCATCATCTAAACATCAAGTAGGACTATTTAATTACATCATGATTGTTCTCAAATATGTTCAATTAGTTTACTTACACCATTCCTATCAGATTTGTTCCGTTACATCATTCCATAGATCATATTTGTCAAGTCTATGCAATTACATCATCTACATTCCCAAAATGAGTATTTATAAAATACTTCATTGCCACTACCAAAAAACAAAAGTGGCAACATTCCATGGACCATATTTGTCAAGTCTATGCAATTGCATCATCTACATTCCCAAAATGAGTATTTATAAAATACTTCATGGCCACTACAAAAAAAAAAAAAAAAAAAAATTATAAAATACTTAATGAAAAAAAAAAAAAAAAAAAAAGTGGCCACATCATCAGATTGTTATTCTTAGCATTGCATGTCTACTACAAAAATACAAAAAAGTGGAACATGATCCTCACTAACTATACAGTTAAGAAACATATATTTTATACCTTCAACCTATGTTAATCCTTGTACCCAAAATATCAACAGCTTAGCTAAGTCATCTGCACAAAAAAAAAGTCAAACAAACAAACAAATAAACAAAAATGCAATGTTGGATTCATGCAAGTGAAAAAATAAGAAAATAATTTCATTGTAGCTTCATAACTAAGTTCATAACTAACATGATGTTGTGTGACCTGTGTCACACACTGAGTAGGCATTGGAGGGGTCCTTCTTGGAATATCCTAAATTGAAAACCAAAGTAAGGTAATAAATATGCATATCAATATCATAAATGGATAGACAAAATATATAAATATCACAAATGAAAAGGCAAAACAAATAGAAAAAACTTACTTGTGCATGCTTGGCCTTGCCCTTGCCTCTCCTACTTGAACTTCCATTCCCAGTTGAACTTCCTCTTGTAGTTGTATTTCCCCTTCCAGCTGAACTGTCCCTTCCACTTGAATTGCCTCTACCACTTGCATTTCCCCTCTCAGCTGAACTACCTCTCCCACTTGAATTGCCTCTACTTTTGCCCCTACTCACAGATCTGCCACTACCCCTACCAGTAGTTTTAGCACTGCCTCTACCACTGGATGTGCCACTGCCCTTACCAGCAGTAGATACTCCACCCCTGACTGGACCTCTTTGGCAAGTTCTCTTGTTGTGTCCAAATTGCATGCACCATTTGCATCTCAAGGTACTAGACCTTGTGCTTTGACTTGTTCCAACTGGTGGCTCATGAAGTCCTTGGCCTTTTTGGCAATCTTTTCAGAGGTGGGGGTTGTACAGGGTCCCTAGGTATAAGTGTCCACATGCTATAGTATAAGATGGGATGTATCATTCCACCATTGGCTCTTAAGTAAGTTGCCTTAGAATAGTAAGGGTGGACAAAATCTTCTATGTTTAACCTACTGTGAGAAATTGCAGCCACAACATGCTTGCATGGAAGACCAAATATTTCCCACTGTCTACATACACAAGTCATAGCCCCAATATGGGCAATGTGATTAACCCCCTCATTATCCTTCACCTCATACTCATTGCCTCCCGTATACTCAACTGTGCAAGTTCTTGACCATTTCAGTGTGACCTCAAGCTGTTTCTTCATATTCAATGTCACATTAGATTTCCATTGCATTGCCTTTTGGTACATCATCTGAAACTTACCCATCAACTTGTACCTTATGCCCTCTAACATAGTTAAAATTGGCTGAGTTCTCAAAGTTCCTAACCAATTGTTGAATTATTTGTGATGTGATCACTCCTGGAACCTTCTGCAACCAAATGAAAGCATCATTGTTTAGGTCCTTAATGGCTTGCATAGCCTGATCACACTCCATCTGATTGTAGGCCCTTGCTGCCTTTCAAAATTGTTTCCTCAAAATTAAACTAGGAAATTTGGCTCTGAAAGTGTTATATAAGTGCATGCAACATCTTCTATGAGTTGCCTCTGGTATAATGTTGCTCACAATCTTGTCAAGGCCCTGTATACAAAAACAATGAAACATTAGTAACCATTAGCAGTTTAAAATTCGAGAATCAAGCATAATTATGTAAGTAAAGTAGTTGTTGAATATGTCAGTAAAGTACCTTTTGTTGATTAGACATGATGGTCCATGGTCTAGAAGGTAGTGCCTCTTCTATGATTGTTCTCAAGTTGTGCAAGAAAAAAGGCCAACTGTCCTTGCATTCACCCTCTACTACTGCCAATGCCAATGGAAACAAGCCATTATTTCCAACTAAGGCAACTACTGAAATTAAAACACCACCATAGGGACCCTTCGAGTGACAACCATCTACCCCTATGAATGGCCTACATCCATTAATGAACCCTGCTTTCATTGCATCAAATGATATGAAAATTCGTTAGAACAATGGATACTGAGGAATGGTAAGGTCTGGTTCTTCTTCATCTTCTGAGACTAGGGTAGAGGGTAGGTCATAATTTATGACCACCACTCTACCAGGGTTTGTTTTGTTGATTTCCTTAGCATATGTTGGCAATAACACATATTGGCTCCCGTGATCACCCTCCTGCTCCTCCTTGCACCTCTTTCTGGCTCTATACAGTTGCATTCTTGAAGCCTCAATCCCAAACATTTTATTTAGTTTCACTTGCATAGTATCTAAGCCCATGTGTGGATTGTCCTTAAAACTTTCAACCATTTTTTTAGCAATCCAAGCTGATGTAGCTTCAGTGTTTGTGTTCATTCTGCTATATGTGTGAGTGGGTACTAAGGTTTTAATCTTGTAGGTGATCCTATCTGGAAGTGGAGATGCATGAATTCTCCAAGGGCAGCCCTCAGCAACATAATGGGCTGCCCTCAGCAACACAATGGGCTATTACTCTAGACTTCTCATTTTTGTCTCTTACTATCTTGAAACCAGTTTGCACTGTATAGTCCCTCAATGTAGCCCTGAAAGTATTCACTTCTGGAAAAATCATCCCTTCTTCCAATACAACTTCTCCATCTTGATTTATATATGGCTCTTTCCCATTTTAGGTACCATCATACTTCATGGCTGGAAACCTCATCTATTCATCATCTAGACAGTCTGCTTCATCATCATAATCATCATCAGTAGTAGAATATGCCACTTCATTATCACCAGATTGGTAATCATTAAGTTCAGCATCATCATCTTCACTTGAGCACTTATTATCATCATCACTTAAAATCTCATTGCCATCTAATTGGTTTTCATCCTCAGCAGTTGCATTCCAATCCCTATCCTCATCACTAAACCCATAAACATTGTCCTTATGGTACTCTTCATCTACTTCTATAGTATGGTAGTCTTGCTCTACATCTACAGCATCTACTCCATGATTTCCACCTCTACCATTTTCATTTCCAACATCACTTTTAAGTCCACCATTACTCATTCCATTCCAATAGAATATGCTATGTCAACATACAAGTTAATTGTTTTACTCCTACCTTGCACATAAAACATGTCTAGTACATCAAGATCATTTTCTATTAATCTTTTTGTGTCAGTACCAGGCATATCACAATGCAATGTGATTGCTATTGCTTCACTACAAGAAACGTGAGAGAGGACTGTTGCAGTTACATCCTTCAAGGCATCAATGTAGCAATGCATATTTGGGTCCACATCATACACTCTTCCCACTTTCCCTTTGTAGTTGATGATTAAATCAAAATAAGGAAATGCAGCCATACTGTGATTATAATGACGTACCAATTAATTCCTAACATGTACTATACTCAACAATTAATTGAAGGAAAGAAGAAAAAATAAAGAAAAGCCCTAATAAAATAAGCAAGCTTATACAATTAACTGAAGAAAATATGAAAACGTGAAGAAATCCCTAAATTACACTATAATTATACTAATATTAAACAATCATAAGTAAAACCCCAAAAAACAGAAATTCATCCTAAACAGACATCTCATGAATAACACCCAAAAAATCAGAAATTCATAAATTTTCAACAAATTCCTTTTTTCCAATCAAAAATTTTGCAAATCAAATAAAAGAACTAAACATGTAAGCTTCGAATAAATAAAATCCAAAAAGCCCTAAACATGTAAACAAAAATCTCATAAATAAAATCCAAAAAATCAGAAATTTATATTAAATCCCTATATTACACTATTATTATAGTAATATTCAACAAATTCCTTTTTTCCAATCAGAAATTTTGCAAATAAAATATAAACCCTAAATATATATTTTCGAAGAAACCCCTTTTCACATACATTTCATCAAATCAAACATAGAATAGAAACAAATTTGTAAGAAAAAAGATGGAAAAAAAAAAAAACGAAAATTATCAACTCAAATTAATCATATTCGAAGCTTACAGAGTTCTTAATCTTACCTGGAAGCCGTAACAACTTCTCACCGATGAAACTCATTTACATTGTGCACTGGTAACGACGATCGGTCCAAAATCGAACAGCTTCTTCTTCTTCTTCTTCTTCTTCTTCTTCTTTACACAGATCAACCTTGCTTCACATTCTTACTGTCGTCTCCCTCTCTCTGTTTAAAGAATTCGATTTGTATTGTGAATGTAACTTGATTAGGGATTTTGTGAACAAAGGGCTTTTTGGTCTTTTCACAACCAAAAGCAAGAATAACATGGTCATTTTCTATTGAATACTAACGTCGTTTGTGCAAAATAGACGGAATGGAAAAATCTTGACATTGTCAGGTGAGGGGGTTATTGCAATTATGCAAACTACATGGGAGGTCCCTGTATTTGTCGGAAATCTCAAGAGAGGTAAATATAATTTACCCAAAAAAAACCATTATAAAAAAGTTGTTGCTAAATAGTATATAAGTAGGGGTGTAAACTTGGCCCGGACTGACCCATGTCAAGCCTCGCAGGCTCCTGCCAAATTTGGGCCCGGTTAGCCCAACCCATGGTCCAAAAAATTAGACCCAGGCCCAGGGGGTATTTGGGCCTTGGACGGGCTGGGCCTGGGCATGGGCTCAAGCTTCGGCCAGCCTGAACATTTTTTTGTTTTATATTTTTTCTACTATTTTTTTTTTATTTTCCACTAAAAAAAATACTAAGTCTCAGGCGAGCCAAGCCTTAAGTGGGCTGATGGGCCGGGCCAAGTGAATCAGATTTCAAAATGATAGTCTAAGTCCAGACCTAAGTTCTCGAGCAGGACTCGGGCCCAAACGGACTGAGCCCACACTGTTCCACGGGTGGGCTTCGGCCCGCCCACGGGCCGCGCGCCATTTTTACAATCTTACATATAGGTAGGTAGCTTTGAAACAGAGTAAACAGTAGAGGCCGATAGGGGTAGTTGTAGTAAGTAATTGAGATCTTGAAGGATGGCGTGGAAGACGTAGCTACGAAGGAGTTGACGGACGAGCTCTGAACCGATGAAGCCACTTGCTCTTCAACCTGATCGAAAAATCTGAGGTGATGAGGTAAGGATATAGCTACGCTGCCATTGATCCACTCCCGTATCATAGAAGCGATGACGGATTCACCGCCGAGATATGTACTGAAGCTTCAAACCCCTTTAATCTGATATTTTCAGATCTGGCCATTGCGACGGATGTGTGTGGGCCTACGGTGGTCAGATCTTCTTAGATCTAGCGGAGCCACCAACAGATGAGTATAAAGAGTTGAGGCGGCGTCGGAAACGAGAGAGAGAGATGAGGAAGCAAGACGACAGTGGCGGAATCGCAGGGAACCCGACGGCGCTGATCTAACATCTCCGTCGCCGGAACGAGACGACGTCTTCAATTCGGATCTGAGCATCGGAGCAGAACTCAACAATTGTGTTTTGAAATTTTGAGAGAGAGAGAGAGAATGGGCTTTGTTGAATGGACTTCAATAGATTGTTATGCCTCCGTTGACTTTTTTATTTTTTTTTTAATTATTTTAGTTTGAGACTAAAAAGTTTAATTTGAAAAGAATTTTGTAATTTTTTTGATTTTTTAATTTTTTTTAATGAGATGTCTTCATAATAAATTATCAAACTGCTCTTTACATGTGTTTTACATGTCAACGAATTTGGATTGTCCTCCACGTCAGCTGCGTAATTGGACCAAAATTGTTTTGTTTTGTTTTTTGTTTTTTTTTCTTTGTTGGGTTTGGATTTGGCATATTTTGATTTTTTTTTTAAATTTATTTTTTTGTCATCTTTTTTTTTTTATATATTAATTAGTTCTTGTTCTTTAATTTATGTTTTTTTTCTTTGTTATTTTTATTGGTATACAATAACTTTTTTTTATTTTTCAAAAATAGGTTTTTATGTGTTTTATTTATTTGTAAATTACGTGACAAATGCTATTTTTTTTTTTTTTGAATGAGGCGTATTTTTGTCGGTTTTTTTTTAATTTACGTTTTTGTAATTTCTTTTTATTTGTATACATTAATTTGTTTCTATATTTCATGCAAAAAATTCTATAAAAAATTAAATAAATATTTTTATTCAAAATTTAGCCCTAAGTATATATATATATATATTTTTTTTTGCGTGAACTCATGAAATTACCAGCACGCAGAGGTCGTTAGAGAATTGAGCATCGGCAAAGCTCCGGCAACCCAAGTCACCGGAGAAGTGAGGCTCACAGCCGGAGATGGAGGAGTTGCAGCTGTTGACGACGGTGATGGTGGAGGAGTCAGTGGAGGTTACGGTGACATTGTCGAACGTGTTGCCATTGGCGACGAGGATAGCGTCGTCGCTGGGGAAGTCAAAGAGGTCCTCGACGACGAAATGGTCGGCTGCGAAGGCGGACTTAGTGTCGGAGTGTCGCTTTTCGGGTGTGAATTGGTACCCACCTTGGAAGAATTCTGGTGTAGTTTCCATGGAGTTATTTTTTGTTTTTTTCCTTCTTCTCTTTCTTTGATGCAAAATAAGGGGCACGAAGAAGGAGGAGAGGAGAGTGAGAGTATGTTGGTAAATTTACCCCAATAAGGGTTTGAACTTGCCCGTGATTTCTGTTTTGTCTCCATGTGGCCACATTAGCCTTTTTTGTCGGGATGTGGCTAATTTAGCCTCAACTTGCCTTCCCAAACACAGGCTATATAATGTTTGACTCTACAACGGGAAGAATGGGTAATTTGGTCATTTACTAAAAGCTTGTCCTTATGGATAGATTGATTTTGGCCGTAGATTTATGGACCAAAAAAATTTAAAATTAGACTGTTGGATCGTTTGAAATGAGTGTAAACTATATAACCATATCTATATATACATGATTAGTTTGGTTATTTTGTAGTAACTTGTCTTTCTGGACATTATTGTTTAGCGGGTGTATCTTTGGACAAAGAAAATTTAACTTTGGATTTATGAACCGAATGTCCCTAATTAAATGGGGTAAGTATTCAAACGAGAGTGATTTTCTCCTAAAATATAGATTTAGTTTCCATTTTTTTAAGTTAAATCTAAAGTTGAGATTTTTGATTTTTTAAATAGCTGCATGACTAAATGGTTTATTAGAAATTAAATTGGACTAATTAAAAAATCTTTCTTTTTGATTTTATCATAATTATTTTATGAGAAATCATTAAATACTGCATATCATGATAATTACATAATCTATATATTATATTAGGGGTGATCATAGATCTGTCCAACACATTCAACCCGACCGATCCGATCTAACCTGACTGATTTTGGACGAATGTATGTCTTTTGGCGAACGGATATGGATGAAATTTTTCAAAATTCGTTAATATGATTCGGATGGCGTATCAACCATCTCGCATTCACATAAATCCGATCCGCCCGTAGATGAAATTCAAAACAAAAATAAAAGGGAATTGTTAACAAGTAACAATATAGAGCAGAAATAATAAAATATATATTTTTGTGAAAATAGAAAACAATATAAAAATATGCATGTGAGGTGCCATGGCCTATTATAATACGTATTTTTTCAAATTACTAGTTATTGGAGATGTAAACCTAATGAATTATAATTTGAAAAAATGTCCAAAATTTGTAAAGTTTAAACCGCCAAACCGATCTCATCCATCTGTCAATCCATACAGCCCATTCAATCTGTATCTGCCAACCGGTGGACAGATGCAGATTGATTTTTTTCAATATGTCTAGTGTCGAATGAATGGCAGATGACGGATGGGATGCCACCTGACCTAGCGCAATCCGCGATCACCCCTATATTATGGCCTATTTTGGAAAACAGGTAAAAGTTGACTTTTTGATTTGATTTTATTTTTTCAAACGGACAAAAAGTAGAGAAATAATATAAACTAGAAAAACCAAATAACCAATAAGTTAGCTTTTAACCTAGTTGTCACAAGAGGCCTATATAAGCAAAATGAGGTTTTTAACCACAAGCATTGTGGAAATTTCAATATATCAAACTAAAATTTCTAATTTTTTGATTTTAAATAATTAAAAAAAATCTTCTATAGCTCTCATTCAAGAAAAAAAATTAATATTCCTTCGTTTATGACTTTTAAATGGAAAATATATCAAATATATAAAATAAAATGGAAAAGTATACTAATCCATTTCAAAATTTAAATTTGAGGGGCAGTAAATATGGAAAGCAATCCATTAATTTAAATTTAAAATTATAATGATTCATCCCATAATTTATAAGTTTTAAATAATGATTTATCCCGTGATTTATCTATATCTATATACTATTATAATTGTAAAACGTTGTCATCTCATTAAGGTTGAAAGTTGCAATTCTCTTTTCTTATTTTTTTGATTTTGTTTAATTTTTGTTAATATGTGTCACTATATGATTGGTCTATAAATTAATTTTATATTCTTAAAATAAAATTTCAAATTTGAATTCTTACTTAAATTATGTTACTATAATTGGAATGAGATCAATATTCATTCCTTAAATAATGCATCATTTATTAAATTATAAAATAAAATTTCAAATTTAAATTATTCTTCAAATTATATTAATTACCATTGAAATGAGATAAATATTCACATGTGTCATTATATATTTATTGGTCTAAATAAAATTATTTTAAATACATGTGTTCAAATTATTAATTGCTATTAAAAATAAATTATTTTTCTGATTTTAAATTTTATAAAAAAATTTATATTATTTTAAACTATAAGGACTTGAACAATAATATTTTTTAATATAATTTTTTTTAACAAATAGACAAAAAAAAAAAAAAAAAAAAAAACTTTTTCAGCACTTGTCAAACGTAGTGGATTCTGATGATTTTTTATTTTATTTTTTATTATCTCAATTGTCAATTAAACAAATTGAAAAAATAAAAATATTTTTGGCTTAAATAGCTAAGTGACTTTTGCTAAAATCAAATACAAATAAACTTTTTTTTTGGGGGGGTTGATTTTTTATTTTATTTTTTATTATCTCAATTGTCAATTAAACAATTGAAAAAATAAAAATATTTTTAGCTTAAATAGCTAAGAAGTGATTTATGCTAAAATCAAATACAAATAAACTCTTTTTTTTTGGGGGGGGTGTTTAAAAGTGATGGTTGGTGAAATTTATTTTTTATAATAAAAAAAAGGGAATTACAAGTGATAATTTATAGTTTATCTAGACTTTTTTAATACTTGCCAAATATGGTGGATTGTTAATTTTTTTTAATCTCAATTGTCAATTAAACAAATTAAAATAAAGAATAAAAATATTTTTGGCTCAAATTATTAAAAAGTGACTTTTGCTAAAACAAATTAGAAAGAAACGTTTTTTTTAATATTAAAAGTAATGGTTCTTTAAACTTTATTTTTATTAAAAAAAAAAAACAGAGGTTTATAGGTAATAATTTTATTATTCATCTAGAATCATTTTAAGATTAAGTAAAAATACCATATAAAATTTTCTTCTTACCCTTTTTTTATTCAAATACTTTTATTTTTGTAAGAAATTTATTTTTATTCTATTTAATATTTTGTTGTAATTTTTTAAATTAAAAAGAATTTCTGAAAAATCATATTTAAATTATTTTATGACATTATAAAAAGTTAATTTTTTTAATATCAACTTAGGCCTCATTTGGAAATATGCTATTTTAGTAACTTTCTGACTTTTTTACCAAAATATGAGGTAAAAAAAAAAGTTGTATATTTGGAATGACTTTTTAGTTTTTTATGAAAAGATGTGCAAAAAGTAACGAGAAAAGAGAATCTTTGACTTTTTGGTATAAGTTATAGGCTTTTTGATTTTTTTAGTAAATTTTTTACTTTTAGGCTAAAACTATTATTTCCCAAACGAGGCCTTAGTGGTTATTTGGAAAGTCTTAAATAAATATATTTTTTTACCTTTTATGAAAAAATGTGCAAAAAATCGAGATATAATGTGACCTAAAACAGATAAACAAGTATACTTTTTTACTTTCTACGAAAAAATATGCAAAAAAAATTAGAGATGTGATGTGACCCAAAAAAGGTAACAAGATAAAAGGTGTGCTAAAATGACACTTCCCAAACAACCCTTATTCGATGATCCATTTCTAAAAGGTGTATTTTTTAAAATATTTTAATGAAAAATTCTATTGGAAATCTCAAGTATATTGCTTTTAATTTTGTTCATTAATATTAAATTTTTAATTAATTTTATTTATTATTTTAAAAAAAATTAGCAAATAGTTTTATTTATTTATATATATAATTTTGTCTTGGTTTGCTCGAGTTATTTGGTATCTCTGTCCAAGTCCACTCAAATTTAATTTGAATTTTTAAATTTTTGCGTAGGTCCTTAATTAAAAAATATGTTGTCTAATCTTTAAAAAATTTTAAACTTGACCCAAGTAATTTGAGTTAAACTCACCTAAGTTTGTAATTTTAGCAAAGGAGTTAAAAGTTACATTGTGGCAAATTAAAAAATAATATATAAATTATGAAATTTAAATTGTAAATTTTAATCTTCTTTATTTTCATAATTTGCATTATATTATTTTATGAAAAAATATATTATTAACTTTTTTTTTTTGATATTCGGTGCATATCATGGTTACCACCAGTTAAGTAGATATTTAAAAATGGAAGTTTACATATTATTAAGCATTGAAACTTAAGTTACACACATGAAATTTAGGCCTTGTTTGGGAAGCGTCTCATTTAGCTAAAAAATTAAAAAATTATTAAAAAAGTCAAAAAGCCAACAACTCATACCAAAAAGTCAAAGATTCTCTTTTCTCTCTACTTTTTGCACATCTTTTCGTAAAAAGCCAAAAAGTCATCCCAAACATACTAATTTGTTTACCTCATATTTTAGCTAAATAATCAAAAAATTACTAAATTAACTTGTTTCCAAACGAGGCATTAATTTTAAATCACTACGAAATAGCATCAAGAACTTCACGGTACACAATTAATGATGCATTTGATCAAAGCTACACATTGTGCCATTACACGCATATTGGTTCTAAGGTGCATAAACAGGACATTGACTCCAAATAACTTTCCACCAAAAACCTTATCATTGAATGTAAATCAAGTATAACGCAACAGATAAAAATATCAGATCATACCTTAAGTGATAGAACTTGAAGCGAAGAATCTTGTGGGTAAATCACGTGTTTCAAAAATGCGAACAACGAACTCTTAGCAGTGGAGTGATACCACAATATGAGTATCACCCACACAGGTCACAGTGCAAAAAACGTGATCATTGTTTTAATGGGAGAGAGTCAGTATGGGAAAAATCATTCGTTATTTTTATTCATTCCATATCCCATATATCGTATCAGATATATAGGCTAAGTATATCATCTATCCATATCAGTTAATATGATAGATATAGATATCATGAGTGGGTTATCCAAATAGCTTTTGAATTCATATTCAAACTTACATGAATAAGGTTCAAAAGGGTCATGGGTCATACCACATGGGCGCCCAATTTCTAACATCTCTCACTCGCACATGAGTTGGCATGACACTGCCACGTCTCTATCTCAATCTCCCCAAAAAATGAACAATCTCATACAAGCCAATGCACTGTGCGACCGCTGAGAACACCTGCATGTAAGAGCTCTATACTAGAAACTCAAAATGAGCCAGCATAAAGACATCAACCCAAAAAGAATAGAAATAGTGTCTCATATACCCCAGACCCATCTAATTACACTGGTTAAAAAAACATCTCTAATCCCTCAAAAGAGCATGTTTGACCCTCTCAATTCTTGCAATATATTCACACTCAATCCGCCTCTCATACAGAACGATGTGAGTTGCTGGCAGTGAACATACAACAGTGATGTAATACTAGATGATCTTCCCTTTGCCCTCATGCCATTTAGTTTAGGATTGACCACTTTCCCAGTGATATCCCTTAACACCGAATCATACATGACCGCAGGCAACATACCAATGTAGTAGAACATTAACTCCTTACCTTAGGACATAGTCAAAAGTCACAAAAGGGTACATAAATGAAAGTCATATCAATAATGATACGTAAGACTCACACGGTGAGGAAGGAATCCATTCTCTCACCTCATTACTCGGTTGCCAAGCACATATAGTATAAATACATGTTACGGTGAAGTAACTCTTCCAAAAAAAAAGAGTGACGTCATACTCGATACACCGTACAGATCTTAGTCTAGTCGCTTTCTAGCGCCTAACCCGAATTCTCTATTTGCTCGCCTTCCAAGCGCCAAATGAGATCTCGCATCTGGCTAATCATAACAAGCACAACATGGAAAGTGGGTACAAACATCCATGTTTGGTCCTTAACACGACCTCATCTTGGTTATAACCAAGGCGGCATACATAGTGGATAACTTAAGCCTCTCTTGGCTCTAAATAAAAATAAACCACTAGTCTCATCCTTGTTCGCTCCCAAGCGCCAAGGGCGATTGCTCATGTGAGTGAGTCAATCTTGCCTGCTGACATTATCATCTGCTAACCATTATGACACAAACCATAATAGTGTTAACATTTCATCATCTCACAACAAATAAGTGATCGATTTTAAAAAACACGACCACAGTCTGCGCAATTCTAGATTCCAAGCATAAGCCTTATCAGCACCTCTTGTGATAAACTTATACAACGGAATCCTCCATGTGCACCTCACATGAAGTGGTTCAAGATCACTACCTCTTGCGCAATTACCTCTCTAAAGATATTTTGGTGACCAATCTGCGTTCATTCAAGATGCGCCCAACTAGCACAGAGAATCTTACAAGGAGCAAATTAATATACTACTAGTAACGCATTCTATCCACAGTCTAATGAGCAAGGTCAATGTCTAAACTACTCAGTTGACCATTTACCAAAGATAACACTTATCATGCCGAATATGCCCACATAGCGTACTTTAGGCTCCCACAACAAAAAAAAAAAAAAAGATCAAGGAATATAGGTCATCTGTTTCTCCCAAAGACAATCCGAGGATTCACTTAATAGCTAAGGCTCTGACTTTTACCGATAGGTAAGTCAATGGGTTTGCAATTTTGCATCTAGAATCATTCTAGGATATTCCTTATGTTAGTCATCAAAGACAAACCGGAAATTCTCCCAAAACAATCGCTAAGGATCGTACATCCGAGCATATAAATTATATCACAAATGTCCATCATATCTAAAACAGAGGACTGCCCACCCTAGGTGGCGACAACCTTATAAATTCCTAACTCATAATGACTAAGTAAGGAAAAACTTCTTTTGGACCATTAATCATGCCTCAGTGGTCTTCATAGATCATTGTTGGCCTATCATGGCTTGACGAAATCTAAGAACCACTATTTGGATAACTGTTTTAGGCTGTAAAAGATTTATTGGAACTAGCAACCTTTTTGCGCTCCTAACTTTTCACCATGAAAGCAGAAGGTAAATCCCTACGAATCTACTTATCCAATTCTCCAACGAGAAGTTGGGTCATAATGTCCACAAATCAATGTTTCGAACTTATGTCACTCATAGCCTAAGTCGAAATAACCTCACTCCCTATGAGGAAGTCTTCTCATGGTCTACACTTTTCTCAATGGTGCGACTTTTCGGTATCTAGCGAGCCTTATGCCTCAACAATGACTATCCAAATAGGGCATAACTTTAGAACATTTTTGTGTCATAATGGAAAGTCAACCAAATTATAGAAATGGTTAATCCTCAAAGACTTTGTCTTAAACCGCGCAACATTGATCCACTTTCTAAAAACAGGAGACTATAGCCTTTGGCATTATCCTAGGCTCTTTATCATCTTGTGGAGCAATCATGAATGTTTCCCTCTCAATCACCCAGTGATGACGTGGAAAATTTTCATATTCGCTACCACGCAACGAAGATTGTAGAGTATTCTTCTCTAATGGAGTAATCCATTAGTAAGCACATCGCTCCCACTGTCCCTAAGATATTGGAAATTTCTTTCCATTCTCTACTAGACTACATAAAGCGCTATACTTAGAATGCTCTATCTTATAGCGTTCCAAAACTCTATTCACATCACTTTTACTAAGAAAACTTTACGTGACTTAATTACACTACCACAAATCTGGTTACCCATATCCACATGACCCGGTAGGTTTACATGACAGCATATAATAATGCGCTATGGAATCCTAGGTCTTAACTTCGCAATCTTATGAGAAGTAAAAAAAAGATAAGCTGCTTAATGGTTGCAAATTGCCCATAGATGGCTCTCCGCTGACCCATTACTGAAATGGAGTGTAAAATCTGATATGGAGGGCACTTAGTTAGAGATATAAGCAACAAACCAGTGCAATTCCCAATTGGGAAACATTTTACGCCATCATCTACCTAACATTAACAATACTTCATTCCTTATCTCTACTATACCATTGTGTTGTTGAGTACTAGGAATAATCAATTTTCTAAGCATTCATTTCTCTTCACAGAGTTTTCTAAAATAACTCAAATAGATACTCGCTACCTTGGTCAAAACTAAAAGCATGAAAGCTGTTATCTAATTGATCTTAACCTCATATGTGCAATGTCAAAAATCATCTCAAAACTTTTGACTTATGGGAGATCAAATAGTCTTGCTCAGATGCGTATCGTAATCTATAAATGTGTCGAGATTGAGGCTTAGCTATCATACCCTTACACATATTTAGTCACAAATATCATAATGGACTAAATAAGCCAATACAAATGACCTTCTACGGCTTTCCTACTTACTTGTGTGCAACCATTGCGAACAAAGTTACACATTCATATGAGAGCAGGATGTCACAAGCGAGTGGGCCCGAGAGGGCTTACTCAAACCATCCATGTCATCTTCTCATTAATGTGATTAAGTATGACAAACCATTGGTTTATGTCCAATGTCATAAACTATTTCCAATCATTCTAATGTGTGAGTTCTCGAAGACAAGTTTAAAAAGTTTAGGCCCAACTAGGTAATGACTCACGACTAATTCATGTTCACTAGATCATAAAAGGATGTCATGGAGATATCAAGTGCCCCTAAGTCGCAAATTTAACCAGTAAATGCTAATCCCCTGCACCTTCAAGTCAATTTTATTCTCCATACACTTTATTGCATCTAGTTGAAAGATGACGATACTCCTCTTGCCATTTCTATTTCTCGCTTCATAGTTACTTGCAATTAATTCTACTATCCACAAAAAGGAGAGAATAAGTTATCAATCATGACAGCTCCTAAAGTAACTTAAGCGCGAATTAGGCTAAAGAGTCTAATTCAACACAATGCTCTCACAAGCGATGCGTCAAATTCTTAGAGTCATAACAACCTTGTCGGCCTTGACATTTTCATTACTATGTTGCAACGTTTACGCTTAGTAGTAAACGTTATTCAAAAAACGTTAGCCTAGCTAAGGAATCATACAAAGAAGCACCACCTCATGTCTCACACATAACTGTGGAAACAGTAAGTGTCCAGACTTGGACAAGTTGGCAATGCTAATAGATTTTGCAGCCATTTGGTATTAATCTTTTCACTTAGTATTAATAGATTTTGCTGCTACTAAGCGCTAATCTTTTAATTTCAAGTGATATTTCAATGCACACTATTATAGTGCGTGAAATTTTGCTCCATCCACTCCCAATAATTGGGTAGAGAGCAAAACACTACTAATTCTAGCTACTCGTCTTACACTTAATAACTAACTCATTTAAGCTCGCATTTCTTGGATGATGTGACTCTTGAATGTTACTTCATCCAATGATACAACATCATTACAAGTCAAATTACAAAGTCAATCCGCGCAGCTCAATAGTCAAGATCATATACAGATCTATTGAGGGCTTACTAATTTCACAACTCCAAAACTCGCCAATCAAAGCTACGTAGCGTGCCGTTATCCATAGCGCACATATCAGTTTTTATTGTGCCAAACAAGGCAACAAAACCACGGCGACTTTGAGTCATGTTTTCTTACTTCGGCTCAATTAAAGTTTGAGCTAAAGTTTCCAAGACTTTTGCCCATCTAAAGAATAGGATTACATTGTTCACATTTGAACATCTTCACAAAGTCTAGGTCAACTAAATTAACTTCCATAAGTTAAGTCAATTTAGAGAGAAATTCACATTGGGATTAATTTGATTAGCATAATATAATTTTGCCGCAAAAATCTAAATTAAATAGTGACAATATTACACAAGCCGTAAAATCGAAAATCCGCTATGCTCGTAATCATCTCTTGCGCCACAGGTGACAATTATCCAAATTTTAATTTAATTTATGCGCAAAATATTAGTTTTCGGGAGTAAATCTACAAAGATTTCTCTCAACCGAACAACCTCTCACTGACTATGGCATGTCTAAAAGCATGATAAAATATTATAATTCCATACAATAGCATCATAATGTAGATTCACAATCAACTCATGCTATGTTACAATTAATAATGGCATTTAAACAAATAAAAAATTAATCATACTATTCGAATCACAACATATTAGAAATTCTAGGCAAAAAATAACAATATGCTGTATTTAATATTCAGATTATGCCATAACAGAAAGTATATCACTTCTGAAACTTTTTGAAATTTTCTAGCATTTTCTGGAATTTTAAGTAATTAATAAACACACATGTTCAGAATCTGAAAAAATGCAACAATCATACCAGTAAATAGTAAACCATTACAGTGGTCTACAGTAAAAATTTCAGCTCCAGAAACTTAATCATGCAACATCAGAAGCATTTTAAAACAGAAATAATGAATTATTATTTCAGAAAAATTATTTTTAATTCTCAATAAAATTTTGAAAATTTTACAGAAGATAGAAAATTTAATTTTGAGTCTAACAGTACCAACCACGATTAAAACAAAGTTATAACGAATTACTTATGACTATTTAACGCAATTTTGGATTTAAAAAAAACAAAAAACAAATAGACCCTTACACCCAGCTGCCAAACCAGCCAAGCCGACGCGAAAAACGGTGCGGCTCGGCTCAGCGCGCGGCTCAACGCACGGCTCGAGCGTGGCAGTGCACGTGGCGCGGCTCGAAGCAACGCGGCTTAATGCGCACGTGGAAGGGCACAAGCCGTGCGCGTAGACAACGCAGACAGCGCGTGCGTGGTAGCGCGTGGAAGGGCGTGGGAAGGGTGCCTAGCACGTGGTGGAACGTGGAAGCGTGTGGCAGTCGCTGGCGGCGTTATCTGGCGCCTGAGCCTTCTGGGGTGTTTTCTGATCCAAAATCCAAGTTATGCTCTCCTAAGAGCAATTTAACATAAAAATATTGAATTTTTTATTAATGAAAAATATTTTATTTTTTTCATAAAATTATGATCTTGTATAAAAATTAATTACGAACCCAACGGTATAAGCCATGCTTCAATAAGAATTATGACGAATAATTTAGAAACAACTAACGTAGTTTTAAAATTAAAACAAAACAAACAGGGCCTTAACACAGCTGCCTTTTGCAACTTGTGTGTCATGATGACATCAGCTCGTGTCATGCTGACATCAATGCACAACAGTTTTGTCTTCTTCTCCGTTTTGTTCAAGTCTTGTCTCAAATTACGGTTTGAGTTTTCTCCTTATCTGTAAGTCGAAATCAGACCCATAACATACCGTTTCGAAGGTATCGGAACAAAGATTCCAAATATATAATTTTCATAACATAAAAATAAAGCATGTAAAACCAGCATGTAGTCAAAGTTACGAAAAATTAAATATGAATCTCCATTTTTTTCAAAATCCGACTGTTGGATTTTTATGAAACTTGGCAGATTTATTCTAAATGAAATATACTACAACATATGTAAATTTCAGGTTGATCGGAGAAAGTTCAGAAAAATTATTAATTTTCATGCATATATTGTGTATATATTTATATAAAATTATACACCTATTTTGATGCATAAAAATAAACACGACAATACCCATTAAGGCTCTGATACCAATGTAAATCAAGTATAACGCTGCAGGTAAAAATATCAGATCATGCCTTAAGTGATAGAACCTGAAGCGAAGAATCTTGTAGGTAAATCACGTGCTTCAAAAATGCGAACAACAAACTCTCAGCAGTGGAGTGATACCACAATATAAGTATCACCCACACAGGTCACAGTGCAAAAAACTTGATCGTTGTTTTAATGGGAGAGAGTTAGTATGGGAAAAAATCATTCGTTATTTTTATTCATCCCATATCCCATATATCGTATCAGATATATAGGCTAAGTATATCATCTATCCATATCAGTTGATATGATAGATATAGATATCATGAGTGGACTATCCAAATAAGTTTTGAATTTATATTCAAACTTACATGGATAAGGTTCAAAAGGGTCATGGGTCATGTCACATGGGCGCCCAATTTCTAACATTGAATTTAGGACAACTTATATTAGTGGTCTATACATTTTACTCTTTAGTTTAATTTTGACTCTTAATTTTAAGATTTGTATCAATTTGGTTCAATTGATAATATTAATAGTATTTTTTTTCAAAAATTTATCACTAAATTGATTGACGTTAATTCTCTTAGTTGATTAAATTTATAATTTCACTCTAAAAAATGTGACACATAACACTTATGTGCGTATTTTTTTGTAAAAAATATTAAAAGTTGTAATCAATTAGATCAAATTGAGACAAAGTAATAAATTCAGAGTCCAAATTAAATCAATTAAAATTACAGAGACTAAAATAACATAAATACTAAAATATAAGGACAACTATCATAATCTGCTCTTGAATCTAAAATAAATTATGAGAGGACTTGGTCTAATCAAACTATTTCTTTGGGTCCCTTTCTTTCCATTGAATCTAATAAAAAACTAATAATAACCACTATATCAGAAAAAAAAAATCCCATAATGAAGAAAAATGTACAATTAAAGAAATATCTCTAATAGGGTAAGCATGTTGACAATAGTTGATCCTAACTTTTTTTTATTGATAGTGGATGAGCGTGGCAATTGAACTAACTCAATTAGTTAATTATGTTCATACATTTATACATGTAAAATATGTATTTTTTTTCTTTCTCGTTATTATACCTAACCTTTTGTCGAGTGGGACGACGGAACCTTAAACAAAACCACATCGTTTTTGTTGTTTTATTCATTGAAGAGAAATTTACTTCTTGTTATGTCATATCGTTGCTTTCCTTTTTATTTTTTAAAGAAATTAAAAAAAAATTATGAATTTAAGTCTTATCACAAAATTTTTTAAAATTTAAATTTAAATTATTTAATTTATTTTTATTTTAAACTATTTATCTATTTCGGCTAATGACTAAAATATTGATGACTTCATGTATATAAATATGAGCAAATAATTAAAGTGGCAAACAAATTTGTCTGAACATATTAAAGTGAGTTATGTATTTAAAACAATCTAATTTAAAATTTGTTCATTTAATAAAAGGTTAATTAGATACGAATTGGACAAATAAATTTGACCAATCTATTTACTTTATTGAAAGTTTTTTTCATCTATAACGCCCTCAAAATAAATGCATAAATCAATCATTCATAATATCCATAAACATGAGAAAATAAAATGTATTCATTCATCAGAGTGTTTTCTACAAAATATGTTACATATTGACAATAAAAGTAAATGCCCTACGGGCTTACAACTTTTCAAGTCAACACTTGGTTACAACAAAAGAAGGTCAAAAGCCCTTTACAATTAAAGCCCTTTACAATTAAAGCCCTTGGCTTGGAAATAAAAACATGTAACACAAAAGAAATATCAACAAAAGAAGCATGTTGCCTCTAAACCACCCAAGCTAGGTCCTTGGAGGCGGCATGCCTCCTGTACCTGAAAATGATATCCCATATAGGGTGAGCCAAAACCCAGTAGAGATATGCTAAAACAGAATATGAGAATTAACAAAAACGTTAGCATTCAATAAATATTTCACCTTATAAACCAACTTGTACCATTCTCATGACCAATCAACAATTTCGTCACATTCAATCTATTTTCCATCATTTGATCACATTAATCCATTAGCATATTCCGATGTTATCCAAACTGTTTTAAATGAGACTATAACTCATATAATCACACTTCAATAACAAACATCATTCAACACTTCTATTCACATGCCATTTTACGGGACTACGTCTGAGGGAACCGGCACCCATAAATATATAAGATTTCGAGACTTGCACCCAGGACACTCCGATCAACTTGGTTATCATTGGAGTCCATCCCCTATCTCCTTCCACACAATATACATCTGCAATGTATTTAAACACATAGTCATATACAATGACCCAACAGTTCACATATTCAATGTGTTAAATTTCACCGTCACATTCAATGACATAATCTAATTGATTAGTTTTAATTTACCTAATCATCATGCAGTGTCTACAACAATCAAGACTATCCTCCACCGATAACCCAAAACAGTTATTTCTAAACAGATAAATAAATCTACCAAACAGATACTTTATTTCATTTTCCATCGGTGAGTGATTTATCAATCCAACTATATCATTCAACCACAATTCCATCTAATTTCATGATTTCCAAATCAATTTCATATTCCCACAATGTACCATATTAATTATTTAAACTTAATTAGAGCATTTTTCTCATTTTCTCAAACATCAACCCTAAGGCTCAATTTCATCAATTCTACACTAATAACCTCATATTCCAAGGTCTCACATACACATGGTGCTCAACAATTGAAAACCTCTCTTTTATAATTTCAAATCCAAAACCCTAACTCCCCAAAGTTTCCATAACTCACCATTAATACAAAATGACCAAAATTTATGCTAAAACTCATAAAAATGAGTAGTTTATCTATACCTCAAATGAAGAGACTCAAAGGAAAAGGAGAGAAACTTGAAAGTGCTCTAAATGCAAACTTTTTTGGATCAAAACGAAACCCACGCAATGCTCTACCTTTCTTACAAAGAGACTAGAGTAGAAGACCCCTACAACAAGGTGTATTTGTAGAGAGAGAGTGTGTGTATAGAGAGAGAGAGACAGCCGGATCTAGGGTTTGAATGAAGGAGATGATGAAAAATTCAAGTATAACACGTTGCTGCCAACTGATATATTCGAAGCTCACTCGAGCGAAGGAGTGGTCGCTCGAGCGACTAGACACGGAACCTCGCTCGAGCGAACAACGCGAAGCTTCAGGTCTGCAACCCAGACGCACACTTGAGCACAAGAGTTCTCGCTCGAGCGAAGAAACGCAAAACATAGAGCTCGCTCGCTCGAGCACAAGAAAGCTCGCTCGAGCGAAGAATACCAACCTTCAGGTCCAAAAGAGACTCAGACGCACGCTCGAGCGCAAGACTGCTTGCTCGAGCAAATAGACACAAGACACAAAGCTCGCTCAAGCGCACAAACCCTTGCTCGAGCGAAGAAGCAAACACCCAAGGCTCGCTCGAGTGCACAAACCCTCGCTCGAGCGAAGAAGGAAAAACCTGGGCAGCAACCTTTTGTTTCAACTCATAACTAACATGTTTCAAACCTGCCTAACACATCCCAAAACTCGAATACAAGGAATTAAAGGACGGAAAAGAGATATATATATATATATATATATAACAATACTCAACCATGGAACCCAAGTCCAAAATACTATAAGTAATGGGGAAAACCGAGGTCGCTAAATCATCTCAAAAGACAGTGATAGTAGCAACAGTGACAATAACAATTATGATAGTAGGGTGCGGTGGCAATGTGGTGGTGGTGATGTTGGCGGAGTAAGAAAGGAAAGCCAAGCAGTAATTGTAATATGTGCTATAAAAAGTCTAGGGGTGCTCAAGAATCGGATTGGGTTAGGTCATCTTTTATCTGCCATTCATTTGAATTTAGGCAAATTATGAAAAACCAATCTACATCTGTCTGTTTAGCTAGCGGATTCGAATTGAGTGGGTCGTGTGGGTTGGTGGATAGATGCGAATCAGTTTGATGGATGGACTTTACTATTTTGGACATTTTAAAAACTATTTTTGAGTAATTTTTTACTATTTTGGGCTCAAAATTTTTTATTATTCATTTTTTTAATATTTTATAAGTAACAAATATAATTACTAAATAAATTTTAACACATAGTTTAAAAAGCATAACATCATTTTCTCAGGGGTATTGGCAGATCCAGTGGTTGGGTTGCCTCCCATTCGCCATTCGTTCGAATGTGGGTGGATTGAAAAAATTGCATCCATATCCATCTATTCGAACCATTAAAACCGTTCATTTTGTGATAGAAAGCCATTATTTGTTTTTGTTTTAAACAGAATAACTAAAGTATTTGTGGCATTTGAAAATCTATATTTATATATTTAATATAAATATTAGTTGTAATTTTTTATAATATTATTAAAAATTAATTCAATAATTTATTAATAAAAAGATATTTATAATGCAATAAAAAATTGGATAAATTACAAATATATCTCTTAAAATTTGCTTAAAATATGAATTAGCTCATGTAGTTTGGAAAATTACAAATGTCTTTTTGCTAGAATTTTTTATTTAACAAAATTAACTGAAAAAAATAAAATTCTTAACTGCTCTCCTATACAATAATAAAATTACCTAAATTATTAATTAAAATAATTTTCTTAAATCATTAAAAACTGTTAATTGACTTGATTATTTATTAATAAAAAGAGTTATTCGTTATGAAATTAAAAATTTTAAGAGGCGGGATGTAATGACCCAATTTTTTATTTTTTTTTAAAAGTCAGTGCATAAAGTAATTGAGCAATATTCGAATATGACTGTTGTGTAAAATTCTATGTGAAAATAGTCTAATTTTTTATTTTTTTTAAAAATAATTCCCTATCTCAGAAAATTATGAAATTTTTGTATGTTGTTCCCATATGAGTGTAGCATGTTAGGAAAAAAAATTCAAAATTAAATGATTAGCATTTATTTATGAAAATTTGTGAACTGATTGGCAGTTAGTGTTAAAGCAGAATTTTGATATTGAGTTTTGGGTGTTTAGACCATGACTTCAGATAACGTTTGTTGGGTCTATTTTCATATTTAATTAGATCATATTTGGCTTATGAGTGAGAATTTAATTTAAGACCCATGACTTAGAATCAATTTAATTTGGGGTTGTGTATAACTCATGTTTAACTATTTGGTCCGTTTAAATTTTATGTGAATGGTTGGGACCATCTTGGGAGTTGCTATTATTTATTATACTGTACTATAATAAATTTTTAAAAAGTAAATTTATGGTGTGTACCATACGGTGAAAAAATTATATATTTTTCTAGTGAATAAAAAAGGGATATATTTTGTAGTGAGTAAAAGATAATATTTTGTGGTGAGAAAAATTATATCATTTTATGATTTATCTTACAAAATTTTGAGGGATTTTTAATTTATGGTGTTGGGTTGGGTGAGAATCCTTGGAAAAACAAACCTACGTGGGGTTGCTCTTCCACAATCTTTCAGTTGCACCTCTACCACAGACACTTGCACCTTCATGTGTTAGTAATTTTTTTCTATTTCTCCCACATGTATACTATTCTCCCTTTTTCTTTTTCTTTTTTTGAGTAGAGAGCTCTGTCTCTCATTCTCCTCTGTGCCTCTCTCTCTCTCTCTCCCCATTTTTGACCTCCATTGTTGCTCAACTTTTGAGCTTCGAACGAGAGTCCTTAAACTGAGATTTTACAAAAGTTTTGTAAATGAAAGCCAGAGAACTTGTCCTACTCTTTGTAGAAGTAATCTCAGATCAAAAATTCAATGAGGTTTGCATTTTTAGATCTGCTCATTTTCATTATTTGAGGTAGGGAATTTGTTCATATTATTGCTTTAAATCTGTGTTAGGGATATTTTGAGAAAATATATCATGATAGGAAGCATTACATATATTAATATCGGATTTTTGTTTGAATAATTTTTGGAAGAAAATTATGTTAAAATGTTAAAAATATTGGTATTCTGAAATTGATTTGGAAAAATCAACTTGTGTTGGCAATATTTGTTAAAATCCGGAAACAAATTTAATAGTTTATGATTAGATAGTTTATTTTGAGAAAAATAACGTTGAAATATTATCTCATCTTTGCTTTTTTTAGAATTTATTTTTGAGAAAAATAAATTGATGTTGATGGATATTGTTTAAATTGTTAAGTTGGAATCATAGAGTTGTTTTGAGATTAAAAACTCTAAAAGTGTTAGATTCATGATATTTGATGAATGGATATATTGATGATTAGGTTTTGTTCATTTTTTTTTGTAAATGAAAATATGAAATGTGAACTTTTGAACGTCTGACCTTAAAAAGTATACTCTTGGACATATTTCATAATTTTGATGTAAATATTATATTTATTAGTTAATTTTGGAAAAGTTGTGAAAATCTTGAGAGAGAAGATGAACAGTAGGGGGCATATGTGACCCCTCGTGTGCTTATATGAAGGAGGGGGGAAGCCAAAGGGCGGCAGCCGTTTGAATTTTGCATGTGAGGGAGACAGCTGTGGGGCTACACGGGTCCACTGATGAGAAGCCACGTGGCATCAAAGAGATGGCTCTGTCAGTACAGCTGTACGATCGATGACAAGACTACTGGCGTAATTCAAAAGACCGACCAAATAGGATAGCTCGGTAGTGGCGGTAATCCCAATCACGCTCAGCTTGGATGGGATTAAGGGGCAATTGAGAGGGAGATTTGCACCAGACAAGTACGGCCGAGCTACAATAACGCGAGTTATGATGGACCTTGCGAGAGCCGTTTGCTCGGTGCAAAGAAGTTCCCCGTCCTGTCACGCCGGGCCGAGCTACATTTGTCAGATTTGGTGCGTAGAATGATGCGTAAGCCAGACCGGGCTAGAATTCGGCTAGGCGTTCGGTCGGATCTGCAATGGTGCGTCTGAACCAAGCAAAATGAATCTAGACCGGGACGAAGGCCGGCGCGCCTCACGGCCAGTCAGTCCGGAAGGATCAACTTCTTATAGCTCGGTCGTATTGATTATGGCTGTGTTTCCTCCCAAGGGATAGGTCGGTCGTGATAGCCCGGTGGAGTATGCCACCTGGACCAATGGTGTGACGGAGGGAAAATCCGCTCCTGGCACGCGTCAATACTGTTTGGCAGTTCCACACATACTGTTTGGAGGTTTTAGCCTTTACACGCCTAAGGTAGTGAAGGGTGAGCACTTCCACCTGTCCAGGGAAGGACAATAGAGGTAGTGCGCGCACAACCCCTGAGGCTGCATGGCCAGCCTAGAAAAAGGAGAAGTGGAGAACGTTGGAGGTAAGCAATTCATGCAATCTGAACAATTCTCTCTCTCTCTAGAAAGTGCTCTCTTCTTTTTCAAGTAGTCTGACTTGATCGTCGGAGGGTCTATCCGGTAGCACACCGCCGGGTAGCTCACCATTTCTTTGTCTCCAGGTCAAGTGTAGTTACGTGAAGCTTGAGTTCAAGGAGTACGGAAAGCTAGGGTTATTTCACCCCCGTACAGGAACCTTAAACAAAACCACATCATTTTTGTTGTTTTATTCATTTAAGAGAAATTTACTTCTTGTTATGTCATATCGTTGCTTTCCTTTTTATTTTTTAAAGAAATTAAAAAAAATTATGAATTTAAGTCTTATCACAAAATTTTTTTAAATTTAAATTTAAATTATTTAATTTATTTTTATTTTAAACTATTTATCTATTTCGGCTAATGACTAAAATATTGATGACTTCATGCATATAAATATGAGCAAATAATTAAAGTGGCAAACGAATTTGTCTGAACATATTAAAGTGAGTTATGTATTTAAAACAATCTAATTTAAAATTTGTTCATTTAATAAAAGGTTAATTATATACGTGTTGGACAAATAAATTTGACCAATCTATGTACTTTATTGAAACTTTTTTTCATCTGTAACGCCTTCAAAATAAATGCATAAATTAATCATTCATAATATCCATAAACATGAGAAAATAAAATGTATTCATTCATCAGAGTATTTTCTACAAAAGATATTACATGTTGACAATAAAAGTAAATGTCCTACGTGTAAGAATATAGGATCTATAAACTAGAAATCAAAACAATATGAATATAAGTAACTACTAAAATATAAACTCAGATACTGTACGGGGAGGAAATAATTCTCTTCGTATAATCCTGTTGACCAAGTCCACGCTCCTCCGTACGACGTCGCTTTCTCACCTGAAAACACAAACGTGAGCTAGCCGGCGGGTGTGTGCCGGAAACCTCTCCGATGCCTAAGTCAGAAAACTTGACAAATAGACAAAGCTCAATGTATTCAGGAAGCAAAATTGTATGTTGTGTTATGTTACCTCCTCCAAGGTGATGCTTGTGAGCTTTTATAAGTTTCCTGTGGCACAATCCTAGTAGGACTTGTACTCCTCCATGCAGAGTCCTCCTAGGATTCATACTCCTAAGGATAATGCTTATCCTTTTACACCCCCACTGCTTAAACCAAGTGGGATGGTTTTCATCATGGCCGTACTACCATATGACCGAAATAACACTGGCTATGCTGACCCACAGAGAAGGCCGAACTATACTTAGTTCGGTTTTCTCCTTCTATTCCTTATCTCGGTTTTCTCATGTTCAACCATAGTGTGTTTAGACCATGCTTCTAAGTAGCAAGCTATGACCGATTTAACCATAATATGTCGCGACCGGTACTAAACGTGAGGCCGGACTAACTTCAAGTTGCCTCCGGACCGGAGTAGCTTTACACCCTCTTGAGCCGGAGTAACTATACCTCTCCTAGGCCGGAGTAACTATACTTCTCCTGGGCCGGAGTAACTTTGCGTCTTTTTCACCCAGTCCTTGGCACTTTGGGCCATCAAGCCCATCACATAGCTCGGCCCAATTTTTACCAAAAATTACCCTCTCAGATACATACCATTTGATTCCGTTATTGTCTTGAGTTTTGCTTCCTTGAAAGAATATGGCATTCACAATTGGAAAACCTTAGCACCAGCTCTTCCCCTCCTTCTCCTAATCTTTTTGTTGTCTTTTCAATGGAACTGACAACCCTTTGATCTACATATATATAGATATATGTAAACCCTAATAAGGATATGAGAGGGGACTGGGCCTAAATAAAACAATTACTGGGCCCTCCCATTAAGGAACCCAAATAACTTAAAACAGACATTACACCTCCATATCACATATCCACATATAAAATAATATATACACTAAGATGACCATGGCCCAAACTTTATGGATCACAATAATAATTTTGGGCTCATACCAGCCAATCTATCTAAATCACGTTCAACCCGTTTTTCACAAACCAAACAAAATATAGTCAATGACAGCCTAATTAAGAATAAATTCTTACATTCTCCCACTTAGGCAACATTGACTACTACTTTAAGAAAATATTTTATTTAAGAAAAATGACTCTCGGGTTAAACAACTTTAGTGGCCACATAAACATGATTCAGAATAAAAACATCTCAGTACAGAATCCCGTTCAATGAGAAATATTAATATCAAACTGTAGCGGTAATTATGCTATTGAACAACATAACACCTTCCACAATTACAAACATTAATATCTCACCAACATGGATTCCTATATGTGATAAAGTGTAGTGTGGAATTTCAGCATAATTGATCCAAAAATTATATAACATGCTAATTCCACATTCAGTCCTCTGTATGGTCTTGACAAGACCCTGCAAGGAATTTTATTCCATTTTACACTTCCAAAAGAAGCCTTTATTCCTCTAAATCGAGGTCTTTCATGCTTTAAACCAGGCATCATACTTTATGGATCCATATATACTTCTGAACCAAAGTGTTAATCTTTATATCTCAAAATTAAAATATAACTGTAAGAGCTCATGTAAGAGGTATACATGTATGACAATTACCATTTATGCGTACACACACATAACTATAAACAAAATGTGAATAAACACATTAAACTTTATTAACTGTAATATATCATAGATAATATTCATGGGTAAAAAATTTCTTTAACCAAGCACATAAAAAACTGTAAAGTACCCATATGCTCAATATATTTAGCAAACTAAAATTTGGCCTAAGCCCTATATTTAGAGAATCAACTAGTATGTATTCTATAACATGTGCTCATAAAGAATATCATCTTTAACAACTCTGTAATTCTGAAATACTTTAAAATTATGTATTTAACACCATCAGAGTTTTTGTTATTCTTCATAGAGAAAATTAAAACCATATATCATAATACATCTTTATAGGTTTGGAGATGAAATTAACAATTCCAAACTCTGAAATAAAATTCTTTAATTACATAACTCAAGTCGAACTCTAAAACATGTTTGTATAGTAAAAAATTATAAGAGATTTTATGAAACTCTTTCATGAAACAAGATCTCATGCAAACATAAAAAATGTAACCAGTAACAGACACTATATATCATTTGAGCAACTTCTAAAGTCGACATTATACAACCAATAATATTAACATGATTAATTCTTCCATAGCTAATTGTATAATCTTTAATTCTCTATAAATATCATGACACTTTATGTCTTTCAACCCAATGGTCAAGGCTTAAGTTAAAATAATAATTGTCTAACAAACTAATTGCATATGCACCAAGTTTAATTCTAACTTCATAATTCATTAAACTCTCACAACACTAGCATACAAGACATTCCTCATGAACTTTTTTTCTCAAAATCATTTTATGAATACCGAATGTTACTTAATTAATCTCGATCATTAAGAAGAGCAACGTAAAGCTTTCAATTTTGCATATTAAATTCAGTAAAAAATGTGATCTAGGTATGCTCTTTGAGATGAGACAAATAATCCTCTAAGTTATTTTTCAAGTATCTCAATGCCATACACATAAAATACTTTATCAAGATATTTTATACCAAAAATTTATTAACAACAATATCTTCACATCAAGTATTAATTCGAAATTATTACTAATAAGTAAAATTCCATCGCTATAAAGGATCAAGAAAAATAAATTGCTCCCACTGACCTTGAGATGTATGCATAAATTAATAGTATTATCCATAAAGCCAAGTAATAATATTTGGTGAACCTTTAAATATCATTACTCAGAAATTCGTTTAAAACCATAGATAAATTTGTTTAACTTACAAATCAAATTTATTCTGTTTGGCGAAGCAAAAGATAAAAATGTCACAATACCACTATAATAATTATAAACCTATATTTATGACATTGGTAAGAACAATACTCTTTTCAAATCACAACCTCTTGCAATAGCATTGTATTTATTTATTTATCTTTTAAAAAAAATACTTATTAGATTTCAAACTTTTAAAAAGGTATAACATGATCTGATATCTAATTAATAATTTGTACCAATTCATTTACCATATTACAAATCACCAATATCTTCATCATACGTAACAATCATCTCTTCAATCTTTTGATATTGCTCATTTTGAAAAATAATATAATCGCAAGGATCTTTTAATTGTATGAGAATGTCTAGAAGGTTGCACATGTCATACATGTTCAACTTTTATCAATAGACTGAATAGACACTTCAGATTCTATTTGTACTCTCACTTTCTCTATGTGAGAATGAACGGACCAATTTATTATAATAGACACAAGTATACAGAAAGATTTATATATTTAAATTGTTCACCAATCTAATAACTTCACATTTTAAAAGCTTAAAAGATTCTTATGTCAGAAGCAAGATAATAGAACCATTGACAACTTACAAAAGTAACAACAAATAGCAATAGGTCCCATTTTGATTTAAAAAATATATCATAAATTTTTTTACTTCTGTACAATCCCAAACTCAAAAGTTATTCTAACTAAATTTTCTACTAGTTCACAATTCAAAAGTGTTTTAAAAATATTTTTAACTTAGTACCATATATAAAAGTATACACAAGTATACATAGCAATTAAAAATATTTTATCACAAAAAGACTCGTGTATCTACTATATTCGGCCTTATACAACTCATCAAATATATCAAACTTCCAATGATCCGAGAATATTCCATTATTCTTGATCAAATGAAGACTCAAGTCTCCCGCTGTCCATGACACACTTGTATTTGATTGGTTGTATCACATGAAATAAATGTGTGAAGTTTCTACAGGATGTGGATTCAAATCATACGACTAATACAAATTTGTTGTTTCAACATATAGTATACTGTGCTGCATAATATGCGTACTAGCTTGCTCACAGCTCTGTTTTGGAGACGATGTTATTGCGAAGAAATACATGTCAAATATGTCAAGAGATGAAGGGGAAATTTTATAATTTACAGAAGAAATTTGAGAGAATGGATGATATAAAAATAACATTCTTTAAAATAAGATTAGTACTAAACTATAACTTAAATAACTTGACCATAAAATAAAATTTTGATTAACACAAGCATTTTTTTAAGTAGTTTAAAAAACAAATAAGGAGATTCCGAAGTGGGAAGAGCATCATAGCTCACAAAAATTCTAAAGAATTTTTCTTACTTGAGTTAATAATATATAAAGAGATTTGCGGAATATTCTGAAAAGGAAAACATAAAATACTGAAGAGAGATAACGATTTGTAAAAGTCGAAGGTATTATATAGAGCATTGTAGAGTATAATTTAGATTTTCTTATAAGAATCACCTAGTGAATATTTTAAAACTCTACTTTCTTAAATAGTTAACATTGAATATAATTTCAATCTTTCACACTATATTGAGGTCTTAATATAAATGGTTAAGAAGACACATTCTCGAGTATGTCAATGTCTAAATCAGTTAGTCTTAAAGCTAACTCAATAGCTTTTAACCGATTTATAATTAAAACTTTAATGGAGTAAATTTGATTTTCATAAAAATATCTCCCTTCATTGCTTTCAATTCAATATAATATCATTCAATTATATATAGACAACAATAATCTCATAATCACAATTAATATTCTCAAATATTTAAAATATATCACTTTTAAACTGAATATATAGAAAGCATGTTCACAACTCCAACTTTCAATTATACATAGGCAATTAGTATAATCTCACAAGAATATGCTGCGAATAAACTTTAGCAATATTCTTAGATGTGCCAGAATGTATCACTATATAAACACCTTTGGGTTAAATATATAGAATACAATCAACATCTTTAAACTTTAATATAATCTTAATTAATTATACATGGGCAATAATTATAATCTCACAACAATGGGCTGCAAATAAACTTTAATAATCTTGTTAGATGTTTCAGAATGTATCATCATATAAATACCTTTGGGCTAAATATATAAGACACATTCTAACACCTATAAACAAGTCAACTAGCAAGAATGATTTATCAAGAAATTACCTCCTTTGGGTAGATAAATTCTTTCAAAAACAATAAAATTTCCCTTACTAGCGGCTCACACTACCTCTAAAATTAATACACTCAATTAACCCCCTTTGGGTAAGTAATTGAGTGATATAATATTAGAAGAGCTTCCCAGAATCCTTATTGGTAAATCACTTTAAATCTCAATAAGTTAACCACTTCGGCAGTATCACTCACATTGATTCAAAAATCTTTTAAGTGGGACTATATCAAATAATAAATATTTGTTTATTTTTAAAACTTTATTTAACAAATACAAGATTATATATGATTGTCCAGTTTTGTTGTTGCATACTAGCAAATCATCCACCTTTAAAACTTTATTTATTTATTAACAATAATGCAATCTGTAACCCATCAAAGCATATATAATATCATATTACGAATCACTACTAAACAGTTACTCAAAAATAATAGCTCACGGCCAACCAAAATTCGCATATGAATTTACAAAAAATACACCAAAGTGATATACATGATATAGAACTCTTAAACAATCTTAATGTTTATGTAAAAGTCATAAAAACGAATATGTTTCATATGTTTTGCAAATATTTGATTAGGTAAGATTATATATATATATATATATATATCAATACAGATTCAATATACACATGTCCATACTTCACAATTTTCGTAAAACTACCAGATCTAAATTATTATTATTATTTTTTTTTATTTTTATTTTATATAATACAATTGGAAGCAAACTATCAATACTCAAACAGTATGTACTCGTTACATTGAAAAAGTTTGCTTGAAATTACTAAAGCACAATTTTGAGATGCAAAAACATCATTCAGTAAAAGAAATATTAATTTATTCCATATCATTATATAAAATAATTTTACTGAAATAATCTGCCATGATTTTGATTCTAGTATAAACTTGTTTTGATACCACTTGTAAGAATATAGGATCTATAGACTAGAAATCAACAATATGAATATAAGTAACTACTAAAATATAAACTCAGATACATACCATTTGATTCCGTTATTGTCTTGAGTTTTGCTTCCTTGAAAGAATATGGCATTCACAATTGGAAAACCTTAGCACCAGCTCTTCCCCTCCTTCTCTTAATCTTTTTGTTGTCTTTTCAATGGGACTGACAACCCTTTGATCTACATATATATAGATATATGTAAACCCTAATAAGGATAGGAGAGGGGACTGGGCCTAAACAAAACAATTACTGGGCCCTCCCATTAAGGAACCCAAATAACTTAAAACAGGCCTTACACCTCCATATCACATATCCACATATAAAATAATATATACACTAAGATGACCATGGCCCAAACTTTATGGATCACAATAATAATTTTGGGCTCATACCAGTCAATCTATCTGAATCACGTTCAATCCGTTTTTCACAAACCAAACAAAATATAGTCAATGACAGCCTAATTAAGAATAAATTCTTACACTACGGGCTTACAACTTTCCAAATCAACACTTAGTTACAACAAAAGAGGGTCAAAAGCCCTTTACAATTAAAGCCCTTGGCTTGGAAATAAAAACATGTAACACAAAAGAAATATCAACAAAGAAGCCTGTTGCCTCTAAACCACCCAAGTTAGGTCATTGGAGGCTAAAACAGAAAATGATGTCTCCTGTACCTGAAAATGATGTCCCATATAGGGTGAGTCAAAGCTTAGTAGAGATACGCTAAAACAGAATATGAGAATTAACTAAAACGTTAGCATTCGATAAATATTTCACCTTATAAACCAACTTATATCATTCTCATGACCAATCAACAATTTCGTCATATTCAATCTATTTTCCATCATTTGATCACATTAGATGTTATCCAAACTGTTTTAAATGAGACTACAACTCATATAATCACACTTCAATAACAAATATCATTCAACACTTCTATTCACATGCCATTTTACGGGACTACGTCCGAGGGAACCGGCACCCATAAATATATAAGATTTTGGGACTTGCACCCAGGACACTTCGGCCAACTTAGTTATCATTGGAGTCCATCCCCTATCTCCTTACAAACAATTGGAGCCCATCCCCTATCTCTTTCCATACAATATACATATACAATGTATTTAAACACATAGTCATATACAATGACCCAACAGTTCACATATTCAATGTGTTAATTCCACCGTCACATTCAATGACATAATCCATTGATTAGTTTAATTTACCTAATCATCATGCAGTGTCTACAACAATCAAGACTATCCTCCACCGATAGCCCAAAACAGTTATTTCTAAACAGATAAATAAATCTATCAAACAGATACTTTATTTCATTTTCCATCGGTGAGTGATTTATCAATCCAACTACACCATTCAACCATAATTCCATCTAATTTCATGATTTCCAAATCAATTTCACATTCCCACAATTTACCAAATTAACTATACAAATTAATTATTTAAACTTAATTAGAGCATTTTCCCCTTTTTATCACACATCAACCCTAAGGCTCAATTTTATCAATTCTACACTAATAACTCCATTTTCCAAGGTCTCACATACACATGGTGCTCAATAATTGAAAACAACTCTTTTATAATTTCAAATCCAAAACCCTAACTCCACAAAATTTCCATAACTCACCATTTATACAAAATGACTAAAATTTATGTTAAAACTCGTAAAAAGAAGTAGTTTATCCCTACCTCAAATGAAGAGACTCAAAGGAGAAGGAGAGAAACTTGAAAGTGCTCCAAATGCAAACTTTTTCAGATCAAAACGAAGCCCACGCAATGCTCTACCTTTCTTACAAAGAGACTAGAGTAGAAGACCCCTAGAACAAGGTGTATTTGTAGAGAGAGAGACAGCCGTATCTAGGGTTTGAATGAAGGAGATGATAAAAAAGTCAAGTATAACACGCTGCTGCCAACTGATATATTCGAAGCTTGCTCGAGCGAAAGAGTGGTCGCTCGAGTGACCAGACACAAAGGAACCTCGCTTGAGCGAACAACGCGAAGCTTCAGGTCTGCAACCCAGACGCACGCTCGAGCGCAAGAGTTCTTGCTCGAGCGAAGAAACGCAAAACATAGAGCTCGATCGCTCGAGCACAAGAAAGCTCGCTCGAGTGAAGAATATCAACCTTCAGGTCCACAAGAGACGCAGACGCATGCTCGAGCGCAAGATTGCTTGCTCGAGCGAATAGACACAAGACACAAAGCTCGCTTGAGCGCACAAACCCTCGCTCGAGCAGAGAAACAAACACCCAAGACTCGCTCGAGCGCACAAACCCTCGCTCGAGCGAAGAAGGAAAAACCTGGGCAGCAACCTTTTGTTTCAACTCACAACTAACCTGTTTCAAACCTGCCCAACACATCCCAAAACTCGAATACAAGGAATTAAAGGACGGAAAAGTGATGTATATACAACAATACTCAACCATGGAACCCATGTCCAGAATACTATAAGTAATAGGGAAAACCGGGATCGCAATATCATCTCAAAAGACAGTGATAGCGGCAACAGTGACAATAAGGATTATGATAGTAGGGTGCAGTAGCAATGAGGTGGTGGTGATGTTGGCGGAGTAAGAAAAGGAAAGGCAAGCAGTAATTGTAATATGTGCTATAAGAAGGCTAGGGGTGCTCAAGAATCGGATTAGGTTAGGTCATCTTTTATTCGCCATTCATTTGAATTTAGGCAAATTATGAAAAATCAATCTGCATTTGTCCGCTTAGCTAGCGGATTCGAATTGAGTCGGTCGTGTGGGTTGGTGGATAGATGCAAATCAGTTTGATGGTTGGACTTTACTATTTTGGGCATTTTTAAAACTATTTTTGAGTAATTTTTTACTATTTTGGGCTCAAAAATTTTTATTATTCATTTTTTTATATTTTATAAATAAAAAATATAATTACTAAATAAAAGATTTTTTTTTTGTAAATGAAAGCCAAAGAACTCGTCCTACTCTTTGTAGCAGTAATCTTAGTCTCTCTCTCTCTCTCTCTCCATTTTTGACCTCCATTGTTGCTCAACTTTTGAGCTTCGAACGAGAGTCCTTAAACTGAGATTTTACAAATTTTTTGTAAATGAAAGCCAAAGAACTCGTCCTACTCTTTGTAGCAGTAATCTTAGTCTCTCTCTCTCTCTCTCTCCATTTTTGACCTCCATTGTTGCTCAACTTTTGAGCTTCGAACGAGAGTCCTTAAACTGAGATTTTACAAATTTTTTGTAAATGAAAGCCAAAGAACTCGTCCTACTCTTTGTAGCAGTAATCTTAGTCTCTCTCTCTCTCTCTCTCCATTTTTGACCTCCATTGTTGCTCAACTTTTGAGCTTCGAACGAGAGTCCTTAAACTGAGATTTTACAAATTTTTTGTAAATGAAAGCCAAAGAACTCGTCCTACTCTTTGTAGCAGTAATCTTAGTCTCTCTCTCTCTCTCTCTCCATTTTTGACCTCCATTGTTGCTCAACTTTTGAGCTTCGAACGAGAGTCCTTAAACTGAGATTTTACAAATTTTTTGTAAATGAAAGCCAAAGAACTCGTCCTACTCTTTGTAGCAGTAATCTTAGTCTCTCTCTCTCTCTCTCTCCATTTTTGACCTCCATTGTTGCTCAACTTTTGAGCTTCGAACGAGAGTCCTTAAACTGAGATTTTACAAATTTTTTGTAAATGAAAGCCAAAGAACTCGTCCTACTCTTTGTAGCAGTAATCTTAGTCTCTCTCTCTCTCTCTCTCCATTTTTGACCTCCATTGTTGCTCAACTTTTGAGCTTCGAACGAGAGTCCTTAAACTGAGATTTTACAAATTTTTTGTAAATGAAAGCCAAAGAACTCGTCCTACTCTTTGTAGCAGTAATCTTAGTCTCTCTCTCTCTCTCTCTCCATTTTTGACCTCCATTGTTGCTCAACTTTTGAGCTTCGAACGAGAGTCCTTAAACTGAGATTTTACAAATTTTTTGTAAATGAAAGCCAAAGAACTCGTCCTACTCTTTGTAGCAGTAATCTTAGTCTCTCTCTCTCTCTCTCTCCATTTTTGACCTCCATTGTTGCTCAACTTTTGAGCTTCGAACGAGAGTCCTTAAACTGAGATTTTACAAATTTTTTGTAAATGAAAGCCAAAGAACTCGTCCTACTCTTTGTAGCAGTAATCTTAGTCTCTCTCTCTCTCTCTCTCCATTTTTGACCTCCATTGTTGCTCAACTTTTGAGCTTCGAACGAGAGTCCTTAAACTGAGATTTTACAAATTTTTTGTAAATGAAAGCCAAAGAACTCGTCCTACTCTTTGTAGCAGTAATCTTAGTCTCTCTCTCTCTCTCTCTCCATTTTTGACCTCCATTGTTGCTCAACTTTTGAGCTTCGAACGAGAGTCCTTAAACTGAGATTTTACAAATTTTTTGTAAATGAAAGCCAAAGAACTCGTCCTACTCTTTGTAGCAGTAATCTTAGTCTCTCTCTCTCTCTCTCTCCATTTTTGACCTCCATTGTTGCTCAACTTTTGAGCTTCGAACGAGAGTCCTTAAACTGAGATTTTACAAAAGTTTTGTAAATGAAAGCTAAAAGAACTCGTCCTACTCTTTGTAGCAGTAATCTCAGATCAAAAATTCAGGGAGGTTTGCATTTTCAGATCTGCTCATTTTCATTATTTGAGGTAGGGACTTTGTTCATATTATTGCTTTAAATCTCTGTTAGGGATATTTTGAGAAAATATACCATGATAGGAAGCATTACATCTATTAATATCGGATTTTTGTTTGAATAATTTTTGGAAGAAAATTATGTTAAAATGTTAAAAATATTGGTATTCTGAAATTGATTTGGAAAAATCAACTTGTGTTGGCAATATTTGTTAAAATCCGGAAACAAATTTAATAGTTTATGATTAGATAGTTTATTTTGAGAAAAATAATGTTGAAATATTATCTCATCTTTGCTTTTTTTAGAATTTATTTTTGAGAAAAATAAATTGATGTTGATGGATATTGTTTAAATTATTAAGTTGGAATCATAGAGTTGTTTTGAGATTAAAAACTCTAAAAGTGTTAGATTCATGATATTTGATGAATGGATATATTGATGATTAGGTTTTATTCATTTTTTTTTGAAAATGAAAATATGAAATGTGAACTTTTGAACGCCTACCCTTAAAAAGTATACTCTTGGACATATTTCATAATTTTGATGTAAATATTATATTTATTAGTTAGTTTTGGAAGAGTTGTGAAAATTATTATGTGTAGGAAATTTGGAGAAAATAAGTGAGATTAAGTTGTTTGGTGTAAAACAAAATTGAACTAAGATTAGTTAAGTTAATGTGATTTGGTATTTGGTCACTAGTTTTACTAGTTGAGTTGTGTTATTATAATAATTTCTTACCTCAAATTCATATATGAAATGTTGGAATTGTTTTAGCTGTTTTTTACAAGAAAATAAAAGAATGGAATTTTAGCTCGTTTAGAGCAAAATGGATATTTTGAATTAAAACATAAATTGAGTTATCAAATAAGTTTTTTTTTTCCGATTAACTTGATGATGTAAATGTTAATAATTCGAAAGTGAACACTTGTTTATATTTTATAATTATAGTCAAAGGAGGATTTTGATATAAATGATTAAGTGTTGAAAATATTTACTTATGTTTATTGAGAATTATGATTTAACTTGAAGATGCCGAGACTTTACTTGCATGAGAAAAATGAGAATTTAATTCTATTGAATGCTTGGGATGGTGATGAGTTTTGGAAAGAATGTAATTACATTGCATTAATAAAGTATGTGAGTCAGAAATGATGAAATTGATGAATCCGCTTTTGTGTTGTATGTTATTGATATTGATGAATCTATTACTTAGAGATTTTGTCCTTGGTAACCGGTGAAAGGTTGCATTGTTAGTGATAGAATGATATGGATTTAGGTTAATCGAAAACTTACATGTAATGTACTTGTTTTTATATTGAAAATGAAATGGATATGGTATGTATTGTGATTGGTTGATGTGAGTGCTATAGATAGGGTCCGTTTTCTTCCTGTTAGCACCTGGTAAAGCGTGGCGCATTGATAGCGGTTCCGCTCCCTTCCGATTTGTGCCTGGTAAAGTGTGTTGAGGTTTTGCTCCCTTCCGGCTTGAGGTCTAGTAAAGCATGACGTTTTGAAATAGGTTCCACTCCCTTCCGGCTCGTGCCCGGTAAAGCGTGTTGTGGTGGTTGTGGCTTGACGAAACTGGATCGCATTATGTTATGTGATAGTAGGTGATGATGTTATGGTAGATGATTAAAGTGAGTCATTGAAGTTGTTTAATTATTTAAGTTAACCGGTGTTTGTTAATTAAATAATTTGGACATATTTTTTAATTGGCAGTCGCTCAGCTTGATGACTACAGATCTATTTAAGTTAATGAGATATGAGTATGCTTGTTGATAACTTGTTAATTGTGGATTTATTTAAGCTAATCGGCATGAGTTAATTAAATAAACCAGTTGGAATAGAGGCCTTGCTAATAGTCATTGTAATTGGTGGGTTCATTTAAATTAACTAGTATAAGTCGTTAAATGAAATGTATTTGATTCTTTGTTGGATGTCATAATGAATTATTTAACTATTAGATTTAACTAACAATGAGGTAATTGAATAGATTGAAAATGATGTCTGGTTGACGTTTGGAATATGTTTATTTATTTAAGTTAATTAATTGGAGTTAATTAAATAAATTGAATTTAAGAGATTAGGTAATAAAATTATAAGGTTATGGCATGATATGATTTTATGTATGAAAAATGTTTGAGACCCCCTTTGGGGATGATCCCCACACCCCCAAAGTGATCTTAGCCCTCCATGTATGTGTGGGGGCCACTCATGTATGTATAGAGTCCACATCATGAGTGGTCCAGATTTGTGGGGGTCATGTGGGGGTGGGGGTCTCAATCATTGTTCTTTATGTATAAGTATGGTATCATTGTACCCGCACGTTTGTTTGTTTGTTTTTTTTAATAAATAATGTTATAATACAAGATTGTTTGGTGAGCTACTAGTTTGCTCACCCCTGTCTGTACATGTAAACAGGGAATGCTTTTTGGACTTGAAGATTAAACTGTTGGTTTTACCATTTCATTGTTGTAATATAGTGATGAATTGTAATACTTTATTTGTTTATTTGGTTGGGTGCCCTTTCTCTTTTTGTAAAGAGTAGTGTCCTCCCATTTATTGTAACCTTTGAGATATTCCCTATGAAGCACATATGCGGGTACGGATATGGGTACATGTACGATACAGGTACGTCAATACGACAGATTCTTAAAAAAGTAGGATACAGGTACAAGTATGGCTAGGGTACGCCAAATTTTTTTTTTTAAAATAAAAATTTATAGCTAAACATCTAACATATAAATCAAAATTTCAATACCAAAACTAAAAAGAGAATAACTTGTCTAAAAAGTTATATAATTTTTTCTTTTTCTTTTTTGATTGTTTTAAATAGGATACAAAAAAGATTAAAATCATGACTCATGGGTAAAGGTTATTGGAAAAAAATTACTTGATATTTTCAAAATTGAAAGAAAATAATCCGAAAATTTAAGTTGTCCCTTAAATTTTATATTAGTAATATTTAATTATAAATGATTCAAAAAAAAAAAATTAACTTTATATTATTATTTGAAATTATTTTATGAGTATTATGATATTTTTATTATATTTTTCTCTATATTTTTCCTAAACTAAAATACACTAAAACATAACATTTTCTATACAACAAACTTGCATGACCCCGAAGACTGCTTGCCACCCACGCCTCATTTACTATATAAATAGCTATCTATGAGCATCATCATCATCACCAAACTCTCTTGTTCTCTCTTTCTCTCTGCTCTCTGGCGTCCAAGTTTTATATATAAAACTTGGAGTTTAGTTTAGAATAGTTAGTGGGTCACAGTGAACGAGAGGTAAAAGTTGAAATTAAAAGTTGAAATTAAAGTTAGAGTGAGTTATATTATACCTTGAGTTACCATGATATATTTTACATATGTTTTGAGTTACCATAATTTATTTTACGCAATCATATTTTATAAATTATATTAATGTTTCAATTACAAGAATTATTTTCTGAACTCTATTTATTTAAAATGAAATCTATGGATATGTTTGTTTAACTTTTAATAATTATTTGACTATGATTATATAAATATTTATTTTTGATAAGTGCCACTACGGGAGTCCCATGCCTTGAGGGACTTAAATAACCATTGGCTCTTTGATTAGTCACTTTGTGACCCTCTGTCTGTCATGAATCCACTGACACTCTGATATCTGGTATGGAGCAAAGTGCTGTACGGAGCTAAGTGCTACACTATGGTGAGAGCCACCTCTATAGTTCGTACGAGCCACCTCTATAGTTCGTACAAGCCACCTCTTGAGTCCATACATCTGTTCTGTTCTGTTCTATACCGTGGTTATGATTTCTGGTATGGAGCAAAGTGTTGTATGGAGTTAAGTGCTACACTATAGTGGGAACCATTTCTAGAGTTCGTACGAGCCACCTCTTGAATCCATACATCTGTTCTGTTTCATTCTATACCGTGATTATGATTATTTTGTTTATATGATTTCTATATTATATGTCAAATGATCTCTATGTTATATCAAGCTTTGTTTAGCCAATAATTATTTATGGTGAATTTTATGCCCTTATGTTCTTAGTATAATATTTCTCATTCTGCCATGTACTTATAGTTATTTACCAATTGCCAAGAAATAATGCAATTCAGAAATAGCTTTGAGAGAGTTTTAGACGCGGGACGGCAGAATAGACACACACAGTACTTTTATAGTATTTTTATATGTAAATATCAGTCTTTTTGCTCAATAAATTTTGTTATAAAAATTGGAGCTCCAATGATTATTTTGGTACCCTCACTTAAATATTTTTCCGCTCGTGTTTAGTAATTTGTTTAAGAATTGGCCAGAGGTAACTTCAGTTACTAGCTATCATGATGTGGGTATAGAGAGCGGGTCGTGATAGTTGCAAAAATAAAATAAAATCACCTCACCGTACCTACGATGTACCCAAATGTATTTGCTGTACCCAATATGTGTACCACCGTACCGGTATGCATATCCGCATCCAGTAAATATCTGGTACTCGTACAACACAATTTTTGAAATACCCGTACTTCATAAGATGTTCCATTTGTAACAATTATATTATATTAATTGAAATACATATAGAGTGAGTTTATGGTTTCATTCATAATATTTTCTTATATAGACTAGTGAAAAAAAATAAATAAAGAAAATGGTTAGTGAAAATGAATTTTTGATAATAAATTAAATGAGTATGAGATTTTTTTCAAAAACCTTTTGTTTCAGTTTCAGTTTTAGGCAAAAAGTTAAAGAATTATTAAAAATTACAAAAATAACTTTTCGTACTTTTTATTTCTAAATCTTATCTCCCAAATTCAAACCAAACATACCCAACGTGTTTTCAAATGAGACTTGACACAGAATGTAATTATTAAAAATATATAAAAAAATCACATTTTAAGCCAATCTCAAAAAAACATATTTATAATTTATTCATTTATTTGAAGGGATAAAATATAATTTATATAAGGAAAATGAGTGAGGATACTAATTAGTGGTATTACTAGTGATGTGGCAGTGGACCTCACGAATTGTAGATGGCTGCCTATGTTCTTTCTTATACTTGGTGTCCGTCTTACTCTTTGTTATCATTGTATTTGTCTTCTTCTTATTTTTCTTCTGTAAAATAGTATTCTACTGTTTTGAACCAAAATATATTTAAATTCTCTTAATCCTATTCCCCAGATCCTCTTCCACCAATTGTGGTGGTGTAGAATTTTAAAAGATCTTGCATCAAGCAAATTTTGAAGCTTATGGGGCTATTAACTTTATGCTACTCCGTAGAGTGCATAATGATATTATTTTATATAAGGAGATCTATTTTTTAGCTATAAGTTATGATATAAGGTCAATGATCATTTCCATTTTTTGTCTTCTGCCCTCTGATTATGCCAGCCAACTTCTATTTGTCCAAACAGAGGGTTAAGACTATTTTGCGTATCTTGAAATGGAAAGTTGAATTTTGAAAGAAAAAAAAGACTCTGGTTCCCCTGCTTGATGGCCAAACTTAACTTACGTTGAAAGTACATTAGTGATTCCCCCCCCAGACCCTGGATAGTAGCGAATGCACTTGGACTTAATGTTTTAAGATCATATAATCATGCAGTTTTTCCTTGTAAAAAGTCTAGTTGGATTTGTTTTAGTCCTGATGTATTATACCGGGTAGTTTCCCTCCGTTGATGACTGGCATGTTGGAACTATTATTACTCCAATAGTTTATTTTCAATTTTGCTTGCTGACAATTTTTGTATGGGATATATGTTTCACGATGTACTATGTAATAACACAACTTATGGCAAATCCAATTACTACTTACCATTTTTAGAGGCTCTTTTCTGTCATATAATTTCATCGAACAGAACTTTGTTTAGTCCCTGCCCCTGGTATGATTGATTATGATATGAACATATATTTCTTCTTCTTACAAGTACTTAGTGATCCCAAATGTCGAGGGTGATGGTAGAGACGAATGGGAGATCAGATCGTCCATTGGATATTCAAGAATTTAACGGCGTTTAATTAACAACGTTTTATTAAACGTCACGTTTTCTAATTTTTAACGGCGTTTTTTAACCGCCGCATATTTTTCCAACCAAAACAGCACCGTTTTATAAATTGAAGGCGTTTAAAAACGCCTTCAAATGCAGTAGACACACTCTCCCTTTTTTTGAAACCCTTATTTTTTAATCTGAGCCCTCTCTCTTATACGCACGCATCTCTCTTATCTTATACGCAGACATCTCTCTCTCTCACAGCGACGAAGAAGACAGAGGAGATAACTCTAGGAAGAAACTTCGTCTCTCGAAAGATCAATCAGCTGTTCTTGAAGTTGTGGCTCTAATTTTGTAATGTTGAATATTTCAGGTCCTAGTAGCTTTGACATCTTTGAAGGCCATTCAAAAGCTACCATGCTTCTAATATTTAACAATGCAGCACAAGGAATCCTATCCTCATTTTTCTTCAAATATGCAGGTTTGATTACTTTCCTTAGTGTACTAAAAATTATTATTCTTGGTGTTACCCACTTGAAAATACACAAAAAGAGATCTAATACACTGTTAATTTTAAAATAGGAACAGTCTAATAATGGAATGAAATATTTTATTGTGTACATATATATATTGAGATTTAAGAGTTGCAATATTTTGCCTGTGGATATCAATGATAAATTCCATCATGTATTGATGGATACATCGCAAACACTAATACTACAGATACAGAAGCAACATCCGAACATGTATAAAATGGTTTGTATATATAGATATGATCCCCCTCAACTTTAAAAACCTACCCTTAAATCCCCTCTACTCCTGTTTAAAGTGAATACACAGATGGCCTCAACAAGAAATGATTCTCACTCAAATTTAATGCCTTTGTTCTTATCTTTTACCTCACCCTCCCATTTTCTCCCTCGCTGTACCTGGACTATGGATTTTGTGGTGTGCCTTTCACCTGATTCAATGAGGCCTCTTGAATCTGATGAGTAGTTCATGGATAACGTCTATATAAGTAGTTCCCCATGCTCATTTTTGTGGTAAATTAAGAATTTTAGAGGGACATATTTACTCAGCAATTATGCTGGTATGACTTTGATGTTGAAGTGCAAAATCCTCAAGAGCTGTGTTCTTCAAATAGCAGAGGGGCTGCGGAGTGGGACCGGTAAGGTGTGGTAGGGGTTAACCTGAGACAGTGAACTCGGCTGTGGCGTTGACATCCTTCCCTTGTGATTATCCTCGTCGAGAGCGAGTTCAAGCATTACCTTCTCAAACAAATCATGGTTTTTATTGAATTTAGGTAGAGTAATAACAGTCTTGCAAATTTGCAGAGCACCATCAAATATATTTCAATCACTTTTAAGGGTATAAAAGTAATTCCAGCAATTGGATGGAGAAACTAACATTCACTTTAGTCTAGAGTAGGGGGGTTTGTAGTGTTTTAAAGTTGAGGGGGGTGGTATGCATTTTTGAGACAAAATACTGGGAGTAATCAAATTTTCTAGGGGTAATCATATTATGCACCATAATTTGTGCCAATTAAGCTGTGAATGCACCATTAAATATCGGGTGTTTATGTTGTGAATGCACCATACTTAAGCTGTTGTAATTTTTAATCCAAGCACTATTGCCTTGCTATAAAGCCCTTGCTCTCAGGATGGAAATGGGGTGATGGCTGCCTTCCAAATGATGGTAGGCATTTCTCTAGTTGATACTGGTTAGTTATTTTCGTCTATGATTTGTAGTGTTTCAACTTATAACTTTCGAAAACAGCTAAAAAATAATTGAGATTATGCTGATCATGCTAACCTTTTGCACGTATTTACTACAGAATATTCTTTAATATGTAAAATTTCTGAGTACAAAAGCCATATATAAGCTTCATGGACAGCATAACAATGGGATTTGGAATTGGCCTATCTGGTCGTGGTCGCTACCAGCTTATCACTGAGGTCTGGTTGCCTTTTCTAGCA
>NW_021026609.1:471800-523826 GCF_004153795.1 Camellia sinensis | reverse complement strand
ACACTATTATTGAGTCAAGATATGCGTTGTTTTTTGAACACTTTTTTCTATGCAAGGAAACTGAAAAGAAAAGTTCAAATAAAAGAACTTTTGATACTGCTATAGGTAGCAGTGATGACCACGATGATAATGAATCAGATGAACCTAGACGTAGCAAGAGGGCTAGGATCTCTAAATCATTTGGTCCAGATTTTCTAACATACCTATTAGAAAATGAGCCTCAAAACTTCAAGGAAGCAATGTCAAGTCCTGAAGCTCTGTTGTGGAGAGAGGCTATGAATAGTGAAATTGAATTAATACTACAAAATCATACTTGGGAACTGGTGGATTTTCCACCAGGGTGTAAACCTATTGGATATAAGTGGATATTCAAGAGAAAAATAAAAGCAGATGGTTCAATAGATAAATACAAGGCTAGGCTTGTTATTAAGGGATACAGGTAGAAGGCCGGCCTTGATTATTTTGACACCTATTCACCAGTGACAAGAATAACATTTATTTGCATGTTGATTGCGATTGCAGCTTTGTATAATCTGGAAATACATCAAATGGATGTTAAAACAACCTTTTTAAATGGTGAGTTGGATAAAGAAATCTATAAGTAACAACCGGAAGGGTTTCAAGTTCTTGGCCAAGAGAAAAAGGTTTGTAAACTTGTCAAATCCGTTTATGGATTAAAACAAGCCCCGAAATAATGGCATGAAAAATTTGATTCGCTATGCTTTTGGATGGCTTTAAGATAAATGAATGTGACAAATGCGTCTATGTTAAAAGCATAGACAAAGGCTATGTCATAGTTTGTCTTTATGTGGATAACATGCTCATTATTGGAAGCAATAATGACATGATTAAATCCACAAAGAAAATGTTGAACAAAAAGTTTGACATGAAAGATCTGGGAGTAGTAGATGTAATTCTAAGAATAAAAATTACTAGAACATCTGAAGGATATGCTTTATCTCAGTCTCACTATGTTGAGAAGATTCTGGAGAAATTTGGAAAGCATGACGACCGTCTTGCTAAAACACCTGTTGACATTAGTCTTCATTTGTCAAAAAACACAGGTGCAGGAATATCACAATTAGAGTACTCTCAGATAATCGGAAGCTTGATGTACTTAATGAATTGCACAATGTCAAATATAACCTATGCTGTAAGCAAATTGAGTAGGTACACAAGTAATCTAGGGTCCGATCATTGGAAAGCGATAATTAGGGTGCTTAGGTATCTAAGACATACCTAGAACTATGTCCTTTATAATATCAAATATCCAGCAGTGTGTGACGGGTACATTGATGCAAATTGGATATCGAATACTAAAGACTCAAAATCTACTAGTGGTTATGTCTTTACCCTAGGAGGTGCTGCAGTCTCTTGGAAATCTTCAAAGCAGACATGCATAGCTAAGTCAACAATGGAATCTGAGTTTATCGCATTAGATAAAACAGGAGAAGAAGCAGAATGACTTTGTAATTTCTTAGAAGACATTCCAATGTGGCCAAAACGTATGCCAGCTATATGCATACACTGTAATAGTGAAGCAACAATAGGATGGGCACATAATCATATGTATAACGGTAAGTCTCGACACATTCGTTGAAGACATGATACCGTTAGGCATTTGCTCTCACATGGAATAATTTCCATAAAATATGTAAAGTCAAAGGAGAATATTGCAGATCCATTGACTAAAGGGCTAGCTAGAGAGTAAGTGTACTATTTATCGAGGGGAATGGGATTAAAACCTATTACTTAAAATTCGCCATAATGGCAACCCAACCTAGTTGACTGGAGATCCCAAGATCTAGGTTCAAAGAGACAACCGAATTATGGATGACTTCACGTATCACTAAGGAGGTTTACTCCTACCCATTTTTATGATAATAAGAGTGATACCTGCAACGTTAGTAGGATAAGCTTCGATTTTAATGACTCTTAGGCCCCGTTTGTTTGGGGTTATAGGAAGGGGATTGAGTTTGATAGTGAGGAGGAGATTGAGAATGAGGTGTTTGTTTTGAGAGATAGGGAGGGGACTAGTAATCCCTTGGGACTAGTAAGGAGGAGGAAGGGGGATTGGTAAGGAGGAGGTAAAGATGGTATTAGAAAAATAGTGAGGGGATTAGAAATTTTTTTATTTATTTTTTATTTTTTATATATTGGGAATTTTTTTTAAATATTAATGTTTAATTTTTATATTTTTTATTTGTTTTATTATTTTATATAAAAATAATTTAACAATTCCTCACTATTAATCCCTTCACTATCAATCCCCTCACTATCAATCCCCTCACTAACAATCCCCTCACTATCAATCCCCTTCATTTTATCTCCTCACTATCAATCCCCTCCATTTTATCTCCCAAAACAAACGGGGCCTTATAGCTTGGACATCCAAGTGGAGTATAGCAGGATACTCTTAATAAGAAATCACCTATATAAGTGTGAACTGGGCCGGTTCTATGAGAATTGAGAAGACTAAATTCTCTAGAGCACTCATGAATTGCCAGACATTGTTCAGGGCCAAAATGAACACAACCGTAAGAACCAAACTGTGCTTGCGGATACAATATGTATAGTCTATTGTTTTGGCTTACATAAACAGCTGAATAGTTCAAGGTATCGCGTCCACTAGTTAGCCAATAAGTCCGATAGGCTTTCACTAGAGGAGGTTCAAAGCCAAAAGCTACCTATCTCGATGTGGTGTATATTTTTAATGTACTCTTTCTTTGTCTGCATTTTGTTGCATGTTCGTTATCGTGAATTCCATTCACATGGGGGATTGTTGGAAAATGGCTTTTGAAACTTTTGAAAAAAAAAAAACCTTATTTTTTGCTAATTTTGAGTATTAATTAAGGTGGGACCCAAGCGTTATTTTTAACGTTTCTAATGGGTTCATGTTTAATGTCGTGTAGTGAATAAAACCGTATATTTGGTTGCTCAAAATCATTTCCGGATGAATGAGAATTCAACGCGTATTTTCGGGTTCGTAGAAATGTATTTAGGTGGGTTTCCTACACATTTGTAAAATGTGCTTGTCCTATATTGGAAAGGCTTAAGGGTTTGAATGAGTTTATATACCTTAGCTAGGGACACTTAGGATGGGCCCCAAGGGGTACCTAAGTTTGTGGAAGGGTGAGGTTATGGGTGAAGTGAGTTAGACCCTTTGGACCCAAAACAAAAACCACGTGCGTGCCGCCGACTCCGTCCGGTCAGGCGGGCTGGGCTGGGTTGGGCTTGGGCGCGTGGTGCGTGAGTTGGGCTTATCTGGCCCAATACTTATCTTTTTGGGCCAAAAACATTTGTAATTTATTTATTATTTATTATTTTGTTTTCAAAATTCAAAATAAATTGGTCAAGAATTTTTCTTTTACCCAAACAATTCGCTAACGGGTTCAGACCGACCCAAACAGGTTCAAAGGGTTCAAAACAAGTTCAACTCTAACTGAATCTGCCTAAACAGATTCAAATCTGTCTGGCACCTGTTCAATCTGTCTGAACAGGTTTATACCTGTTCGGAACAGCCACCTTTCTGCCTATATAAAGCATGTTTCCAGCAAGTCATTTCATTTAATTTTTCCATCAGAATTTCGTCCTTCTTCTTCTTCTTCTATTTTTCTTGTGCTCTTGCATCTGTTTCTACATTTATTTTTTAGGAAGAAAAAGAGAGAGTTGCAACAGAGTTTTGGTTCGTCAGACTTGATTTTATAGTGCTGTAAAATCAAGTGTTAGTCGTTTCATCCTGAGAAGTAGACGCCGGTTAAAACTCGAAGTACCGGAGTGAGAGCGAAATCTACTTTAAAGAGATTGTGTCAAACACAAGTCTCGACTTTAATTTCTGTAAGAATTTAATTTAGATTTTAATTTTTTAAATTATTTTCTGAATTAATTTATTTTGTTGTTTATTTTATTTACACATTTAATTTACACACACATCCACTGTGGATATAACAATTTATGTGTTTTATTTTAGTTGTATGATATTATGTCTTGAGATTTATGTGTTTTGAGATATTCATCCCATCATACGATTTTGTATTGAGGATGGGGAGAAATTTTTTGGACCCATTGACAATTTATTCTTTCTTCACTTGTCAATTGGTTCCCTTGCTCTCTCCCATGCATATTTTGGCCCATCCAGTTCAAAAATGGGGAGTTAATGCAAATGTCAGTACTTATCTCAACATGTCTCCTAAATTTCTGAACTTCTTATTAGCAGAGTTATGAAACTCTAGAAGACGGATTCTAATTGTACAAAAAATTAATACAAAATGATGTAATCTGTTTTTTGTTTTTTGTTATTTTAAAAACAAAAATATATGAAAATGGTTTATATTTTCAAAATTATCACTGCCACATTATTCTTGTCAAAAATTATGTATCAACATTCTGTACAAATATCATATTTCCACTAATAAATAGTGAAAAATGTAAATGTAATTGACATAGCAACAACAAAGAAGCATTAGAATTGAAAAGTTGAGAACTCACTCTTTGGAGAATGAAAAACTAACTAAGGTTTAGAGAAGCCTATGGATTTTCCATTATAAATTTTGAAAAATGTAAATGTAGACATAGCAACAACAAATATGTGGCTGGTAATGACAATTTTAGACATAGGAAAAGATGGGATAACCTTTTAAGAATTGAAATGTAGCAGAATTTTAAGCTAAGATTAGAAGTAATGTATAAGATTAGAAGTAATTTATAGAAAAGCTAATCCTATTAGCATTATTCTCTCTGTAATGATTTTTTGCGATATTTTAGGTACCATGAAATTTACGATGAAAAGTTACGTATAAGTTAAGATTTAAAGTTAGTGTGTTACAGGACATACATAAAATGAATTTTGTGGCTATTTCTGTGGTCTGCTATGGGGGGTCTGAATTCTGGCTGGTCCTTTGACCTTGTGTGGGTTTTGGTAGAGTTTCTCAATACTGGTTCAGTGGCATGGAGATGCAAGGTTATCTGTTGCTGGTTTGCTTGATGCACTAGCCTATATCTGTGGTGCTGCAGTGCATCTCTGTGGGTGCTGGGTCTGCTAGATGATTGCTGTGCAAAGGATGAGTCTGGGTTGGTTTGCTTTTGGTTTTTTGTTCAGTATAGTGCAGTGTTAGCCCCTTGCTTTGTTGTTTGTTTTTGTTATAGTGCAGTGTAGTGCAGTGTTCTTGTTATCTGCTGCAGTTTTGCCCCTTGCTTTGTTGTTTGTTTTTCCTTTTTCTTTTTTGTTGGTCTCTCACCAACCGGAGGTTTGAGCTTATTTTAGCTCTTAGCTCCTTTATTGATGTTTCCCATTGTACCTTGTATGTGCTTCATCAATAAAGTTTTCTTTGCCGATCAAAAAAAAAAAAAAAAAAAATTATTCTCTCAATACCACTTAAGCTACTACACAAATCTCATCCTTATTGGACTAAAAAAAAAAAAATATTTTTTGTACCAAAAAATATAAATTAGTGCTATGCACAATGAAAAGAAAAGGAAAAAAAAAAAATTCAATTTCACTTGATGCATTGTAGGGATATGTCACACTACTTGTACAAGACAAAAATTGAAAAGGAATTTGAAAAGGAATGGAAATAATTTTAAAATTTCTTCTTCTTCTTTTTCTTTTTTTTTTTTCTTTTTTTTTTTTTGTCAATGGAATTTGAATCCTAATGTTTGCGAGGGTGTTACTGGGAGTGTTGTGTCCTACCGTTGTGGTTCATTTTTTGGCCACCTTCATGATTCAAAAGTGAATTGAAAGCGAAACAGTGATTAAATATATTAAAAAAACTGAATGACAATTTTAATTTTAAAAATAAATCTTCTTTTTTTTATTTATTAAATTTTAATTAATAGAATTCATTTATGTAATTACTAATATGGAATCAATTTAACTTTTCAAATGAATGAGACGGTCCCCAGGTGAACCTCACCGAGAGACACGTATTCTGTACAATGCCCCTGAGGTTCATTCCACAATTTCCCACAGGGCGCAAGACACTCAATTAAAAGGCTTGTTTTTTCTGATTTTGGTGTTCTTATTTTTAAAAAGCATGTCAAAGAGATTTTTTTTTTTTTAAAAGGTAATTATAAATACATCTCTCGAGATTTGATTAAAATACGAATCACTCTTATAGTTTTGGAAACTACATTTCACCTCCTGAGATTTCTAATTTTATAACAAATTGCTCATTTTATTAATAAATCATCAAGTTAATTAACAGTTTTTATTGATGTTAAAAATATATTTCAATTAATAATTTAGGTAATTTTATTATTGTATAGGAGAGTAATTATAATTTCATTTTTTAAGTTAATTCTGTTAAATAAAAAATATTAACAAGAAGGTATTTGTGATTTTTCAAATTACAGGAGGCAATTTGTATTTTAAGCAAATCTCAAGGGGTGTATTTGTAATTTATCTTTTATATCGATTCAAACCGATCCGAGAATCACAGATACATCCTCCTAGCAAATTGACATGCTTAAGCTTAAAAAAACTTCCAACTTCCTTTGAATAGGATTATAATTTTGCATTATACTATTAAACACTTGCATGCACACTAGTTTTTCAATAGTATTTATACGGAAAACCAAAATGAAGCTCAAAATACTGTGTATGGGGATGCAAATTAAAATGAAAATAAGAGCTAGATATGCTAGGAATGTCAAAGTTCGGAATATAGAGCTTATTAGAACAAATGTCTGTGATAGAATATTAATGAGTACTAAACATATATTTTAAAGTTCATGTAGAAATCTCTCTACATGTCCCGGAAAAGGAAACAGTAGGATTTATTAAAGCTGTATTTTTATCATGAATTATCTTTATCAAAATTAGTTTTCCAAACACAACCTAAGAGTAAAAAGTAAGACTTGGCTTTCTTGCGACTAATAAGGAAACGAGAGGCTATCAAATTATGAATAATGATATTTGTTGCCGGGTGTATTTACTATATTCTTTAACTTTTTATTTAGATCCATACAATAAATTGTATATTCCATATAATTATATGGCAATCTTACTTTGGAGTGTAAAAATGTCCCGCGAGCCTACGGTCGCCTGAAGCCCACCCCAGCTTGACTAGGCCTGGCTTGAGATCTGCTAGACTAGACTCGAGACCTAGCCCAGACCAAGACCCCCTCCGGGGCTTGGGCCATACTTTTATAGGCCTGGAACAATATCATGATCATATATATGTATGGAGGATATTAATTGGAATTATAAAAATTGTTTACTAGACTATATATTCATTCCACATTGTTAAAAACAAATTTAAATACTGACGATGAACCACAACCATGAGTTGGTGTAGAAGTTGAATACGAGATAGAGGAGCCTTTTATTTGTGGACATAGGGCATTTACTTGTAAGTGGAATGTCATATATGTATAAAGGATTATACTTCTTTTTTTTTTTTGTTTTTAATATAAAGCCTGGAGCACTTTTAACTTTTGTTGTATTCAATGATTCGTACGTATTGAATGATCATCGTGTGTATGTATGTATATATGTATATATACGCGAAAGAGACTCCATTTTATGATGTATAAGCTGTCTCGTCATTATCATCTGAGGTTGTTTATCTTGAGTTGGATCTTATAATTTGGGGGCATTGCCGAAAATAATTGGAACATAACTCTATCAAAAACACGAAAGAAAAAAAAAAAAAAAATGTTATCTAAAAGGCAACCTAAGAGGAGGTGAATTGGGTTTATAAATAAATTGTTAAATTAAAAATTGAAAAATCTAGAAATCCCCTAGATGTTGATTTGTGATTATGTATCAATTTAAAGCAGAATATAACAATCTCAATCAAACAATCAAACAATCAAGACAAAGAGACACAACAATTTTAACGTGGAAAAAACCACAATTGGACACCTCCAACTGTGATAAAAAAATCACGGGCAACAGCCACAAGACAATCCACTAAGAAGAATTAAAGGAATTACACAGGTATACTCTCAATTACCTAGCGAATCCACAACGCCTAATTGAACCAACCTTTATGTGCCTCTTCCAACCCCATCTTCACCACAGAATTGTCTTTCTGATGAGCCACTCTGGATTCCACCACAGTTTCAGGCTCGAATTCTTCAGAATACACAACTGAAGAACAACACTCTCTTTTGTAGAACAAAACACAACCTTTGATGTACTCTCTTTAGAACATGAGTTGAAGACTTAATCAAAACATCAAAGAAAAACTAGCAAAATCTCTCCAGATATAAACCTTAAGATCCAAAAATAAGATCTGAAGAAGTCTTCCTAGTGTTGGGAGAAAACCAACTATTTATAGAAAACCAAAGCAATCCTAATTTCAGAAGAAAACCAACTCTTTAATCAAATCTGGAAATCTGGGATCGCGCGGTCCGCTCGAGCGCCCTTTCCCCCGCTCGAGCGGAGACTTCAAATTCTGTGATTTCATACAGGCTCCACGCTCGAGCGTCGGTTTTGCCGCTCGAGCGGCGAATCACACCATCCAGTATTTTTTTCAGGCGACTGCAGAGATGCTGAGAGCTTCCAATCCCCGCTCGAGCGTCACTTTCCCCGCTCGAGCGGGAAGGCCAAAAAATGGAAAAACTGGAAAAATATAACATGATCGGACAGGCAACTTTGAATGCATTTTTTCATTTTGCTTCGGCCGCGAGCTGACCGGGCAGCTCGACCCCCGTAATAATCAGCGAAGTGGCAATCTTGAAAGCATTAACATCACAAACTTCTCTGCATGGTTCGATTCGGGTTTGGATTCGCATCTAATAACCTCATAGCCTCACTGAAATAAAAGAGTGAAAATAAATACATCTGAAAGGAGTTTTGTCAAACGGGGTTGCCAAGAATAAAAACCTAACAAAAATGTTAACCTAATATATAAATAAATAAATTTTCTCAACAATATAAATGAGAATAATAAAAATAAAATGAGCAAAAGGAAGAGAAAGTAAGCACAGAATTTATAGTGATTCAGCTCAAACCAAGCCCACGTTCACTCATCCAGATCCACTTTGAGATTTCTCTACTATTAATCAAATAGCATTGCACCAACTAGTTTTGAATCTAGTGCTAGTCACACCTAACAATGTAATCACCCTTGACCACTCCAACGACTAGTTTAGAATTTGATGCCTAGTCACACCTAACTCAAGTGATTTTATCTCAAAAAATCACTCACAAAAATCTCTCTTTTTACAACAATAGAGTGATGATTAGAAAATCCGTTTACAATTATGCTCAAGCACTCAACAAATTTCTCTCAAAGAATATTACACAATGAAGTACACAATATAGAGTGCCTCTTTTTTTTTTTTTTTTTTTTTTTTTTTGAGCAATAGTAAACTGCATAGATATAATAGTAAAAACATAATAAAGTTATACAAAACTTATGTGAGACCTTGACTTCTGTAAATTCTATTAAGGACCATAAATCATGGAATTGTGTTTGTACTTGATTTTAATCTAGTTCTATATGGACTAACGTATAGCTAAATCATGTTTTAACACATAATTAGATATCCTAATCATCCTCCATTCCATTACCTTTCAACTAAATCCAAAACTATTTCATTCCATTCCAACCAAGGTCACTTTAGACTTTTCACCGCAGTTTTTCTAAAAATAGGACCACTCCCCTAGCAATTTTGCACATCAAACACACACACACACACCCATATATTTCAGCAAGGAGGGAAATACACCCACATTTAGCCAAGAGGGAGAGAGAGGAAGAGAATGTGTGAGCTTGGAGGAGGAAGGAAGTGTTGGAAAACTTGGTTTTTTATGGCTTATTTTGGACAGACTTTGAGGCCAAAATTGAGTGGGCCCCAAACGTCTTTTGGGGTGGGTCCAAAGAGGTGACGTGTTCCTTGCTGCGTGGCAAGTCACACGGTGAAGACGGAATGCCAAAACCATTTATGAGTGAATGGGAAGTTGATGTCGTTTTCGGGTCTAACATTAATTTTTTAGATAAAATTCATTTGAATTTTTTCAAAAAAATTATTGTGAGAATTTAATTTAAATCTAAATTCAAATTTTGGTTTCCTAAAGTGGTTTCCTAAAGTTTGTACCTTTTCCTTTATTGATTAAACTATTCAAATAATATATATATATTCAAATAGTTATATATATATATATATTTTAAATAGTTTAAACAATAAAGGTCCAAACAGTTCCTTTGTTTGTCACCAACGGCACTTTTCAAATAGTTTGAATATTTGTTAGTTTGAATTTTTGTTTGCAACAGATACATTTTTCAAAACAAAAGGTTTGAAAATTTGTTCCAAACAAACGGTCAGAAGAATTGTTTGAATTAAAAAGTGCATCTGTTCATTCAATTTGTTGTACCTGTTCGGACTATTCCAACTGTCACTTTGTTACCTATAAATAGAGATTATATTCCAGCAATCTTTACACTTAGAGACCTCCGGAAATCAGTCAAGTTATTGTCTCATTGCCGTCCATTTTTGCTCTAGTACATTTATTCTTCATATTTAATTTTAGAATAAAATAAAGAGAGTATAGATCACAGGTTTGGTTCACCGAACATATTTGTTTGAAGTGTTTCTACAAATTTATGAAGATCATTGTATCATGGGAGATAGACGCCACTCAACCGTAAGCACCGTAGCGGGGCAGATCTATCTTAAGGACAGAGTGTCACACACTCGACTTGGTCTTTGAATTATTTATTCGGTTCTACAAAATAAAAACTGTAAGTTTTATTTTATTTTGTTTGGCTTTGATTCTATTTATTTCATTTACACAGAATATTGTTCCAACAGGAAGAAAAAGAAAGCAAACTTTGTCCAAGCTTTAGCAATCTAGCAAACAAGTAAGGCACAACACAACCTATTCCTTTCTTTCTCTTCTAAATACATGATATTAGATGCTTAGAATATAGTTTTCATATGTTTATGTGTATGATTCTTGTGTTAAATAAGAGAGGTTGTGCTTTGTTGGTTATCGTACTTATATTTTTCCTCTATTGAAACAAAGTCACCAATTTCTATCAGTTTCATACATTATTTTTAAAGGCACACATTCAAACTAAACATCTAATTTATTATTATTTAGCATGTTTTCATCATAAGAGGGGTGTAAAATTTCCCATGGTTGTCTTGTTTTCTTACAATTCTTTTTATTTCAAGTTTTGTGCACAAATAACTAGTATTTTCAGCTCACTTTCACAAATTCAAAAAAAAAATGCAGAAAAATTCCCTTCACCTCATTTTTATATCAAGTGTTAGCTTTCAAGAAAAAAATGGTTTTATTGAAAAAGGGTGAGTAGTTTAAGAAAAAAAAATCTGATTTTTGTAACAATCGATGAATTAATTTTCTTGTACTATTAAACTCTTTCGTTCTGATAACGCTATGGAATACTTAGATTCTGATTTTCTTTCCTTTCTTCGGGCACATGGTACCTAATCTCATTGTTCTTGTGCAGGCACATCCCAACAAAATGGTCGCGCCAAAAGAAATCATTGTCATATTCTAGACACTACTCGGGCCCTTTTTATCTCTTTTTCATGTCTTGAAAAGTTTTAGGGAAAAGCTACTCTCACTGTTGTCTACACCATAAATCGTGTGCTTACTCCTCTCATAACCAATCTCTCTCCTTATGAGTGTCTGTATGGTTCTCCTCTCACATCACCACTCTTAAAGTTTTTGGCTCTGCTTGTTTTTTTTTCCTTCAACCTCATGAACACACTAAACTAGAACCTCGTTCTCGTCTTTGCTGTTTTCCAGGATATGATATGGAACATAAAGGATATTGCTATTGGGATCCAATCTCCAAGCCTCTTTGTATTTCTCATCATGTGGTTTTATGGAAACACAAACTGTTTTCCACTTTGTCTAAGTTTCACCTACCTCAATCCACCCATTTCTCATTTTTTATCGATCTTTCTACAGACTTGTTGTCTTCTGAATTTGATGCAGATTTCTGTCCAATGCCTTCACAGTTGCCTATGCCTACCGTCAAACATGAGGTTTCTGTATCTAATGATGGTCTTGTGCCTCCTCTATCTCTTGTGGAGCCTCCTCCATCATCTCATGTGGAGCTTTCTTCATCCTCACCGCCATCTCCCCCAGCAGATCATCATTCGACTTAGGTAAAACAACCTTCTGTTCTTCTCCATGATTATATTGTTAGTTCCACTGCTTTTTCCTCTCATGAACCTACTTCCTATCGTGAGGCTTGTTCTAAACCTCTTTAGCAGCATGCTATGACTGATGAACTACAGGCTTTGGATAAAACTCATATATGAGACATGGTTGATCTTCTTCCTAGCAAGACTATTGTTAGTTGTAAATGGGTGTATAAGATCAAAACACATTCTGATGGTTCCATTGAATGTTACAAAGCCTCTCTTGTTGTCTGGGGATTCACTCAAAAGTATAGGATTGACTATGAGGAAACATTTGCTCATGTTGCTCGTCTTACTTCAGTTCGCAGCTTATTAGCAGTTGCTGCTGCTCGCCACTAGAGTCTTTATCAGATGGATGTCTGTTAATCATGTTGTTTAATTTTGATGATATCTAAAATATTATTTGAAAATTTTGGATTTTTTAATATACATATTATATATTATCTGATACAAAATATTATCTGTTTAAAATATAGGTTGCATGATATATTTGCTAAAAATATTATTTGTATTATTTTGACAAAATTGATTAGTTGACAAACTTAAAATTGAGTTGTATTATTTTGACAAAATTGATTGATTGGTTGGTTGGTCACTATTCACTTTTTGATAAATTTAAAATTGATTAATTGTATTATTTTGACAAAATTGATTGATTGGTTGTATTATTTTGACAAATATGATATTGATGAATTGATATACTCACATGGGATGATTAATTATTTTTATCTGAGTGTATTTATAATCTCTTCAACAATTACAAAAATTTTAGAAGGGGTATATATATATATATTTAGCTAATATGAATATTATTTTAAAAAATTTTACTGTGCAATCAAATTTTTAAAATAAAAAAAAATATTATGTACAAGTCACTATGTAAATCTGTTTTCACATTATTGTTTTAGAAAAAGGTTAGCAGATCATTATTCATTGAGAATGACTTGACCAACATTTTCAAACTTTTGTGGTTACTTCACGTGATTGAAAAAAAAAAAAAAGTCAAAAAAGAGCATCTTGAGCTCATGTCATCCATCGTCAGAAGAGGAGCGTCTCTCCTCTCACCGAGTAGATTTTTGGGTATAAATAGAAATGTTGTGTGTGGAGAAAAATCAAAAACTTGAAAAGAAAAAATCTATGTGCTCCAAAATTTTGAGTGTATTATATTCTACTCTTTCACTTTCAGATCTAAGTGTAGTCTTTGTTCTTATACTTTCTTTAATGACCCAATTTTTTTTTTAAAATAGCCAATGTATAATTTAATTGAGCAAATTTTCGAATTTGATTGTTGTGTAAATTCTGTATGAAAACAGTTTGGTTTTGTATTTTTTTAAAATAGTTTTTGATCTCAGAAAATTATGATATTTTTATATGTTGTTCACATATGAGTCTAACATGTTGGATAAAAATTTCAAAATTTAATGATGAGTATTTATTTTATGAAAATTCGCGGATTGATTGGTGTTCAGTTTAATTTATAGCAGAATTTTGTTATTTAATTTCGAATGTTTAGACCATGACTTGAGATAAATTTGTTGGGTCTATTTTGATATATAATTGGGCCATGTTTGGCTTATGAGTGAGAATTTAATTCAAGACTCATGGCTTAGATTTAATTTAATTTGAGTTTATTTAATGACTCATATTTAACTGTTTGGTCCTTTTAATTATGTGATTGGTAGTAACCACCTTGGGAGTTGTTATTATTTATTATATAGGATTATAATAAATATTTGATAGTTGATTTTGTGGTGTGTCCCATATAGTGAAAAATTATATATTTTTATAGTGAATAAATTGAGTATATATTTTGTGGTGAGCAAAATATTATATTTTATGGTGTACAAAAATATTATATTTTGTGGTGAGAAAAATTATATCATTTTATAATTTATATTATAAAATTTGGAGGTATTAGTACAAAAAGATTATATTTTGGGAAAACCAATTTTTTTTTCTTTCTTTTGGGAAGACAAACCTACATGGGGTTGTCCCTCACTCCTCTCTCCTTTTTCCCTCCTTTTGCTTTTCTTCTTTCCTTAAGCAGAGAGCTTCTGCTCTCCTTCCCTCTTCTCTCTCACTCTCTCTCTCACTCTCTCTCTCTTTTTGGCCTTCATTGTTGGCTCAACATTTGAGCTTCAAATAAAAGTATTTAGAGTGAGATTTTACAAAAGCTTTGTAAATGAAAGTCGGAGAGCTCGTTGAGATCTTCACAATGGTAGTCTCGGATTCATGATCGAGCAAGATTTGCCTTCTAGATCTGCTTTTCTTCATTATTTGAGGTAGAGACTTTCTTCATATTTTTACATTATAGCTATGTTAGGGTTATTTTAAGAAAATATATCATTATAAGAGGTATTGCACACACACACACACACACATATATATATATATATATGTGTGTGTGTGTGTGTGTGTGTGTGTGTGTGTTTTTCAAAATTTTTTTTGGTAATTTTTGGAATAAAAATTATGTTGAAATGTTAAGAATGTTGGCATTTTGAGATTGATCTGGAAAAATCATTTTGTGTTGATAATTTTGCAAAGAAATTCAAAAATAAAATTTATTAGTTGTATGGATTGTATCTACATCATATTATGGTTAGATAATTTATTTTGAGAAATTAATGTTGAAATATTTATCTCATCCTTGAGTTTCAGAATTTATTTTTGAGAAAAATAAATTGATATTGAGGAATATTGTGTAAATTGTTAAATAGGGATTTTTTCTATACTTCTTTATGTACTTTTACTTGATTATATGGAGCTTAGAGTTGTATATAATTTAATTAGAATTTTTTGAAAATTTGTGATTTATTTGCTTGAAAGAGAAATTTTGAGAAAAATAAAGAGTTGATGTCCAAATTGCGAAAGTGTAAATGTGAAATATGTTTGTAAAGTTATGAAAGAGTTATGTTTTAAATTTGAACAAAAACGGACTTCGATTCGATCGGTTTTGAAATTTTTACCGTTTCGCGACCAAAAGAGCATTTTTAAAGAAAATAAAGGAATTACGTTTAACTTTTGGGGCTTTTGATCAAAATAGGATGTCATAGTTGAATAATGCTTGGAGAATGAGTTTGGAAAGAAAATGATGTTTTTTTTGGGCATTAACGGTATTATCTTACTTAATGTATTTGTTGAAATAAAACCGACACGGTTAGAAATAGACCTTGAGAGGTTACTGGACGTGTACTGGACCAGCTCTTCTTTATTATTTGAGGTAGGGACTTTCTTCATATTTTTACATTAAAGCTATGTTATGGTTATTTTGAGAAAATATATCATTATAAGAGGTATTGCATATAGATATATTTTCAGATTTTTTTTTGGTAATTTTTGGAATAAAAATTATGTTGAAATGTTAAGAATGTTGGCATTTTGAGATTGATCTGGAAAAATCATTTTGTGTTGATAATTTTGCAAAGAAATTTGAAAATAAAATTTAATAGTTGTATGGATTGTATCTACATCATATTATGGTTAGATAATTTATTTTGAGAAATTAATGTTGAAATATTTATTTCATCCTTGAGTTTTGAAATTTTTTTTGAGAAAAATAAATTGATATTGAGGAATATTGTGTAAATTGTTAAATAGGGATTTTTTCTATACTTCTTTATGTACTTTTACTTGATTATATGGAGCTTAGAGTTGTATATAATTTAATTAGAATTTTTGGAAAATTTGTGATTTATTTGCTTGAAAGAGAAATTTTGAGAAAAATAAAGAGTTGATGTCCAAATTGCGAAAGTGTAAATGTGGAATATGTTTGTAAAGTTATGAAAGAGTTATGTTTTAAATTTGAACAAAAACGGACTTCGATTCGATCGGTTTTGAAATTTTTACCGTTTCGCGACCAAAAGAGCATTTTTAAAGAAAATAAAGGAATTACGTTTAACTTTTGGGGCTTTTGATCAAAATAGGATGTCATAGTTGAATAATGCTTGGAGAATGAGTTTGGAAAGAAAATGATGTTTTTTTTGGGCATTAACGGTATTATCTTACTTAATGTATTTGTTGAAATAAAACCGACACGGTTAGAAATAGACCTTGAGAGGTTACTGGACGTGATTGTGATATGAAACTAGTGTAGTTGTTCATATTTGATAAAATGTGGAATATGATTTGTTTCTAAATGTTGGGAATCATGGGAGATTCCAGGTTATGGTTATATGTTAGATTCTATGTCCATGTTGTTATCTTTTAATTAATATATTAGAAATAACTATTTTGGCTATTGGTGAAAATTTACCATGTTGCATTTAAATGAGGGATTTCTTGGAATGATGAGAAATGATGGAATTTTGGAAGTTTGATATATAATATGTTATAAATTTATCTTGAAATGACTAATTGGGAATGTTGATTAACATGTGGAGACTATATGAATATGGATATGGTTGTATTATCTCTTGGAATTGTATTAGAAATTATAGTGAAATGAGAAATGATAATTTTGATCGCAACGGAAATATTGTGTGGAAGTATTAAAAGTGGAAGAAATATTGCATTGTATTATTAATCATTACATTGGCATATCAATTTTTTTGATAATGATGAGCTTTGAAATTTGATTTGAAAACTTTACATTGAGAAAGGAATGTATGGAAACAAGTTTTCATGAAATGATTTTAGGGTAAATACGGTGGTAAGTCTTGAAAGGTGGTGTAGATGATAGGTGTCGAGCCTTCCAGTTAACACTGGTAAAAATGACAAATTAGTAGTACTTTTATAGTCTACTTGCAAACACCAAGCCTTCAGTTAATACTGGTAAAAATGACAAATTGATAGTATTTGTATAGTATACTTGCAGACACTAACCTAGGGATTACCTGAGTCATATTTACCACCTTGAAATTTTATTGAAATTGATGGATTAATGTGTTTTCAAATTGGCATTGTGCATAAGATTTTCAAAAGATGAGAAAAATATTTTGAGTATGACATGGCATATGCATTCATCTCATAAGACTGTATAAAATGTATTTGATACTTTGTTAGATGTCATTATGAATTGTTTAATTATTTGATTCAATTGATAATGAGATAATTGAATGGATTGAAAATGATGTCATGTTGCTATTGAAGTATATTTATTTATTTAAGTTAACTAGTTGTGGTTAATTAAATAAATTGGATTTAAGAGATTATGTGATAAAACCATATGATTTTGACATGATATGATTTCACATATATATATATGAGTATCTTTGTACCCGCATATCTTCTAATGTTTTAATATGAGATTGCTTGGTGGGCTAGTGGTTGCTCACCCTCTGCCTGTACATGTGTACAGGGATGCTTTTTGGATTTGAAGATCAAACAATAGTTTTTACCATTTCATAAGTGTAATGTAGTGATGGATTGTACTACTTCATTTGTTGTTTGGCTGAGTGCTATTTTTTTGTAAAGAGTAGTGTCCGCTCTTTTATTGTAAGCTTCAGTGCATTTATTTTACTTCTATATAAATGTCATTGTTGTATAACGAGAGGGAATATGAATATGTAATTATTCATCATTTCATCCAAGGATGAAATGTTATTTGTAAATGGGCATAATTAATGAATATTGGTAAGGTTATCCCAATAATAAAATACGGGGCTTGACACTTTTATATCTACATTTTGTGAGAAAATTATTGTAAAAGAGGGTTAAAGTACCTCTTATTTTTATTCATTATTTTGTGAGAGATTTTTGTAAGGGTAAGACATTTATTGTCGAGTGAGGCTCAATAGATAAAAGTAAAACCTGTGCAAAATCCACAAGCTTGGTGAAGCCTTGGTGGTGTATTGATTCATTTTGATAGTGAATAAATTCTCAAGGAGGTTTCTTGGGGAGTGGACGTAGGCCCGGCATGCCAAACCACTATAAATCTTAGTATTTAATTTTTTCTCCCTATCTGTCTTACTGTTATATTGATAATTATTGTTTTGCTTCTTATTCTGAATATTGTGTTTATTATTTTTTTAATATTGTAAATTATTTTTAATTACCCAATTCACTCCCCTCTTGGGTTGCCTAATTGGAATAACAATAGGTATCAGAGCGCAGACTCTAGTTTGTATGACTTAACTGCCTTAGAGTAGATTATGACAATCCCTAGTTATTCCTTACCTGAGGGACAAGCATACAATAGGCCACTATTGTTTAGCAGCACAAATTTTAGCTATTGAAAAACTAGGATGACCATACATGTTCAATCTAATGATTATGAATGTTGAAAAATTATTTGCAATAGTTCAAAAATTTCTACTAAAACTGTAGATGGCCTTAAGGTACCAAAACCTAAAGATGAGTGGAATGAATTAGATACTAGAATGGCCCAAATTAATATCAAAGCCACAAACATGTTGTATTGCGCCTTAAATGCCAACGAGTTCAACAGAGTTTCCACATGTAAAACCGCAAAAGAAATTTGGGATAAGCTTATAGTGACTCATGAGAGAACTGAACAAGTTAAAGAATCTAGAGTCAGTTTGCTAGTGCATAATTATGAACTCTTGAAAATGAAGCCTAATGCAACTATTTCTCAAATGTTTACTCGCTTTACTGATATTATTAATGGTTTAACTTCTCTTGGAAAAATACATACTAATGCTGAAATTATAGGAAAAGTGCTTAGGTCACTGCCAAAAGTTGGAAGACAAAAGTCATTGCCATTACTGAAGCTAAGGATTTATCAAAGCTAAGTCTAGATGAGTTAATGGGATCTCTATTAACTTATGAGCTCATAATGCAAGAAGGATAGGAAAAGGAGGACAACAATAAAAAAAGAAAGGAATAGCCTTCAAATCCACCTCAAAACATCAAAAGGATGAGGAAGATGATTCGAATGATGATGAGGAAACGACATTCATCACTAGGAAGTTCAAAAGGTTTGTGCAAAAGAAACAAAGCGTGGGAAATTTGTTCAGAAAAGGCTTCAACAACAGGGATTTTCAAAAGTGAGAAAATCACAAAAAACCTGAAGTTACCTACTACGAATGCAACAAACCTGGACACTAAAAATCAGAAAGTCCGGAACTTAAGAAACAATTCAAGAAGGACAAAAAGAAATCCATGATTGCAACATGGGAAGAAGATAGCGATGAAAGCTACTCAGAAATCGAAGTTTACAAAAATGACATTGCTAACCTATGCTTAATGGCACTTGGAAACAAAGATGAGGTAAATGACGAATCGTTTATGTTTGATGAATTACAATCAGCTTTTGATGAATTACATGCTGAATTTATGAAACTTAATTTGAAAGTAATTGTCAAAAGAAAGTGATTTCAAGTTTATCAAAAGAAAATAAATCCTTGACTTCCAAGATAAATGCTTTAGAAAATGAAGCCATGAAAATGAAAAAGGAAAATGATATTTTAACTTGAAAAGAGTCTTCAATTTTTGAGAAAAGATTAGTTATATTGCAAGAAGAAAATGAGTCTTTAAAAAAGAAGTAAATTGTTTTGAAAGAAAATAGCAAAGACTTGAAAAATACTCTCTCAAAATTCATTCAAGGTAGAGAGACTTTAGATAAAATTCTTAAAAATCAAAATCGTACTTTTGGTAGAGCCAGAATTGGATAAAAACCTTTTTCAAAAGTAAAAACTACCAAAAATGGTTTTGTGTGTGCATCTTCTAGTCACTCTCATCTCACATGTCATTTTTGTGGTACAAAAAGTCATATTTCACTTTCATGTCCTGTTAAAAGAAATACTTTTGCTAAAATAAAAAAGATGTGAGTTCCTAAGGACATTTCAAGAGTGTCAAATTCTAACCTTTATGGACCCAAGAAAATATGGGTACCAATAGAAAAATCAAATTTTTGTAGTTATGTTTCAAGACAAAATCCAATAACGATAGATAGTATCTCAGCAGTGCATGTTCAAGGCACATGATCGGAAATAAAACTATGTTATCCACATTCTAATCAAATGATGGTGGATATGTGACTTTCGGCGACAATAGCAAGGGAAAGATTATTAGTGTAGGTAGTATTGGTAAAAATTCTTCTCCTATTATAGAAAATGTTTTACTTGTTGAAGGTTTAAAACATAACTTGCTTAGCATTAGTCAATTATATAACAAAGGTAATAGAGTAATTTTTGAAAAAATTCATTGCGCAATTGAGAACACCAAAGATAATAAAACATTGTTCATAGGATATCGATATGAGAATGCATATGTGTTTGATTTGCATAACTTGTCTTCTCATTTTGATGCTAAATGTTTATCTGCAATACATGAAACTGGTTGATTATGGCATAGAAGATTAGGACGTGCTCATTTAGATTTAATTTCAAAACTTTCAAAAAATGAGTTAGTCATTGGTTTGCCTAAAATTAATTTTGAAAAAGGCAAATTTTGTGATGCATACCAACTTGGAAAACAAACTAGAATTTCTTTTAAATCCAAAAATATCATTTCAACTACTAGACTGCTTCAACTCTTGCATATTGATTTATTCCGACCTTCTAAAACATTAAGTTTAGGAGGGAAATCGTATGCTCTTGTTTGTGTTGATGGTTATACTAGATATATATGGGTATTATTTTTATTATACAAAAAGGAAGCTTTTTATGATTTCTCAAAACTATGTAAAAAAATTCAAAATGAAAAAGTTTTAATATTTGTAGTATAAGAAGTAATCATGGTAGAGAATTTGAAAATGATGATTTTATCATGTTTTGTGATGACTTAAGAATATATCATAATTTCTCAACCCCTAGAACTCCTCAACAAAATGGTGTGGTTGAAAGAAAAAATAGAACTCTTGAAGAAATGGCTCGTACTATGCTTTGTGAGAATTTGCCTAGATTTTTTGGACTGAAGCCGTTTTCACTGCATGTTATGTCACAAACCATGCCATGATTAGACCTATTCTTAAGAAAACTCCTTATGAACTTTGGAAAAATAGAAAGCCTAATATTAGCCACTTGCATGCTTTTGGTTGTAAATGTTTTGTATTAAATAACAATAAAGACAACTTAGGAAAATTTGATGCTAAATCGGATGAAGCTGTATTTCTTGGTTATTCGAATTCTAATAAAGCTTATAGAGTATTCAATAAAAGAACTTTACTTATTAAAGAATCTGTACACATTGCCTTTGATGAATCTAACAATGTTGTTTCCAAGAATCTTGTAAATGATGACACTGCAGAAAGACATCCAAGAATAGAGAGCATTTACATAACAAATGAAGAAAATCCATCTCCTAAACAAAAAGAAGAAAACACAATGAAAAATCTTCAAAAAGAATATGCACGTCTAGAAAACGAATCAAATCTACTAAAGGAATGGAAGTATGCTCATGGCCACTCTAAAGACCTTATCATAGGTGATGAAGCGGAATGTATAAAAATTCGTCCCTCTATTAGAAATATTTGTGGTAACTTAACATTTGTTTCACAAATTGAACCAAAATTCTTTTTAGATGCTAAAAAAGATGAAAATTAGATTTTAGCAATGCAAGAAGAATTAAATCAATTTGAAAGAAATGAAGTTTGGTTTTTTGACTCCTCGGCCTAAGGATCATTCAGTTATTGGAACAAAATGGGTTTAATCCAGAGTTGTTACTAGAAATAAAGCTAGATTGGGAGCCCAAGATTATAATAAAGAAAAAAACATTGATTTTGATGAAACTTTTGCACCGGTTGTTAGACTTACTTTTGCATGTTTTAAAGACTTCAAATTGTATCAAATGGATGTTAAAAGTGCGTTCTTTTATGGGTACATTTCGGAGGAAGTTTATGTTGAACAACCTCCCGGTTTTGAAAGTCATAAATACACAGATCATGTTATCAAACTTGCAAAAGCTTTATATGGTTTAAAACAAGCTCCTAGAGCGTGGTATGAAAGATTAAATAATTTTCTACTTGACAAAGGTTTTTCTAGAGGAAAAATTGATGTAACGCTTGTTATAAAAACCAAAAAGGAGGATATTGTAATTGTTCAAATTTATGTTGAAGATATTATTTTTGGTGGTACTAATGAAAATTTGTGCAAAGAGTTTGCTAAAGATATGCAGGGTGAATTTGAAATGAGTATGATGGGGGAGTTAAATTACTTCCTTGGTCTAAAAATTAAATAAACTAATGATGGAATACATTTAAATCAAACGAAATATATCAAGGATCTGCTCAAAAGGTTTGAAATGGAATCATCAAAGCCTGTAGCAACTCCAATGAACACATCAATAAAAATCGACAAAGATGAGCAAGGAAAACTTGTAGATGAAAAGATATATCGAGGTATGATTGGTTCCTTACTCTATCTTACTGCAAGTAGACCCGATATAACGTTTGGTGTTTGTATGTGTGCACGTTTTTAATCTACACCGAAAAAGTCACACATCACTGCAGTCAAACGTATTTTCAGATATCTTGTTGGCACTAGTGACACTTGTCATTTTCTTGAACACTCTCTCACTTATTGGTTTTGCAAAAAACAAAATTCAGCGGCTTTGTCAACTGCCAAAGTATAATACATTGTCACCGTTGGGTGTTGTGCACAATTGCTTTGGATGAAACAACAACTTCAAGATTTTGGACTTCACTATGATCATATTCCTATAAAATGTGACAACACAAGTGCCATTAACCTTTCAAAAAATCCTATTCAACACTCATGCACTAAACATATTGAAATAAGGCATCATTTTCTAGGAAATCATGTACTCAAAGGTGACATTGAACTCGAATTTGTGCCTACAAATCGTTAATTAGCTGACATATTTACCAAGCCTCTTAATATAGAACCATTTTGTTATATTAGAACTGAATTTCATATGATGAATACTCCTATATGATGTTTATTGAAATATAAATAAATAAATAAAATTAAAATTAAAAAATATATATATTTTTATATATTCTCTCTCTCGCTTTGGTTCTTTCTCTCTCTCTCTCTCTCTCTCTCTTGCTCTCGCTCTCTCTTTCTCCCTCTCATCCTCAGACACCATATTCATCCTCATCATCGTCCACCATTAGCTTCACCATCCACAACATCATCCATCACTTTCATTACTACCATCATCCACCCAAATCTCTCACCGATCTACTGAGATCTATCACTGCTCTACACAAAATCTCCATCACCAATCTTTGACATCATTTTCGATTCATCAAAATCAATTACCAATCTATCAAGATCTGTTACTGATCCACCAAGATCCATCACCGATCTACAAAAATTCATCACTAAATCTGCACACATTTATCCCCGATCTTCTCAATTCTTTTCGATCATCAACAACATCGCTAATCAACATGTTAAAATTATTTTTGCATTGTGTGATATTTTTTATGTGGTTATATGTGCTCCAAACTCTCTTGTATTTAATAGCAATTGCTTCTACTTGGTATGAAGAAATTATTTTTATTTGTATTTTCTCTTTTTATGCTGGTGCACTCAGTGTAGTTGTTTATGGCCGGATCTTAATGGCCCTTGGTATTATAAATTGGTAATATGTTTTTTTTTTTTTTTTTTTTTACAATTTGTGTAATTTTGTTTTGTGCAATAATTTAGGAGGAGACTCTTATTATGTAATCTTTTGAGATTAAATCAACAAAATAAAAATAAAAAAAAATACGAGTAATCTTAAGAGGGTATTTATATATTCTATGCATAATTTTAGAGGGAGTATATATCTTTTTCAACTAATTTTTTTTTTACACCTTATTTGCAATTTTTTCTAGCAAAGACAAACAATTTTTTTCCAAAGAGAAATGTTTGCAATTTTATTTCAGAAGAAGAAACTACTGATCGGTTACATGTATAGGTTGAGAAGGCTTCACTGATTTTTTGCATTTCACTTCTCTCAGCAACTTTTCATGAGTCTCCTTTACATGCCTTTCTCTATTTTTGACTTTTGTGAGTCTTGACATTATAATCGTTGCATAATATTGCACCGCATTATAGCGACCCTGGTTTTGACCCGTCTCTTGTGGTGTTCCGGACTCGGGTTTGTATGGTTTGGATGGTGGTTCATGTCTTGCTTCCCTTGTCTTCCCCTTAATGTTGGTTATTGGGTTGTAGTTATGCGTTTGGAATATATTGGTTGCTTGTTTTTCCAAGCCTTTGTTGCCCAGAATTTGGCTTTTGCGCTCGAGCGGGCATTCTTGCGCTCGAGCGGGCTTCTGAAATTTTTCTCTATGCTCGAGCGGGCATTAGGGCGCTCGAGCGGGGATTGTCTCTACAAAAATACTGGATGAGTGTATTCTATGCTCGAGCGGGTATAATTGCGCTCGAGCGGGTAGTGCCTTGCTGTTATGCCTTGGCGCTCGAGCGGCCTTTATCGCGCTCGAGCGGGTAAAATGTATGTGTCTGACGCTCGAGCGTCAAACTCTTCGCTCGAGCGGACCACGCTTTATTAGATCGTGAAAGTGACATTTCAGATCATTTTCTGCTTTCTCTCTCTCTCTCTCTAAAAGTCTCCAAATATTCAGATCTTGAGCTTCTCTCTCTAGAAACTCACATTTTCTCTAAGATTTCATCTAAATCCATTGTGTTCTTGACCCTAGTGTTTTTGAGAATAAGGTAGAGGGCTTCAAGAACTTCGTATCGATCTAAGTAAAAGTAGGTTTCGTCATTTTTGGAGTTCAACCTTGCTTTGCTTGTCTTCTCTTCTCGAGGTAGGGAATTTTCTACACTCTAATATGGTTTTTAGCTTAGTTATTTGCTATTGTGCATAGATGATGAGATTTGGTTGTAGTTTGGACAAATCTAAGATTTAGGTGTGAAATGAAAAGAGGAATTTTTGATGTATAAGAGATAAATGAGTATGGGGTTTGAATATAAGATCTTGGTGTACTAAAATAGTTGATTTTGGGTGTTTGGGTCAATATTGGAAAAAGGGAGATTTTTGCCCTAATTTGATAAAATGATTATTTTGTATAAATAATTGGAATTAACATTGAATATGTTAAATTGGATGGTTATTGATATATGTTAAATTGTATTATCTCACCTATGGAAGTTTTGAATAAACTATTTATTCCAATATTGAACATCTTTTGGAAATAAATGTATTGGGCTATCGGTGGAGGATAGTCATGATTATCGTAGAAATTGTATGAGGATTAGGCGATTTAACGCTAATCTATTGTTGGTGTCATTGAATATGACTATGTTTATAAATACATTGCATATGTATGTTTATTGGTAGGAAAAATGGAATGTACTCCATATATGATTATGGTTACGAATACATTGTATATGTATGTTTATTGGGAGGAGAAAGGGGATGTACTGTGAAGCCCCCTGAAAAATGTATTCTCTTTAAAAACCCTAATGTTTGAATTATTTCCTTAAAGCCCCTCAGTTCCTCGAATTATTTCGAATCTTGTTGGTTAGCCTTTTTTTCATTTTTTCTATCGAAACAGGAATATCCTAGCCGAATTTAATTTAATTGTACATAAGTAAGGTTCCAATACATGAGTTTAATTCCAAGCCCTCACTTATTTATTTAAATTCAAGAATTATCCCAAAAACTAGTACATGTACTTTTATACTATAGGTACCACCAATCAAATTGAGATATATATATATATATATATACATTGGGAGATGTGTCCCTAGTACCTAAATTGAATAAAAATAATGTCCCATCTCCCTTTCCAATGGCCGGCCACCCTAGGAGATTGTGAGGGGCCTATTTTTAAGAATTGTAATTATGATGTTCTAGAAACCCTAACACCTAGTAACCTTAAATCTAGGGTTTTGTTTACAACACTAGTTTCACTCCAACTAGAGACCAACTAGATATTGTCTAAACCCATGATTAAGCTCCCTAATCACTCCCTATTCCATTAGACTCCAAGTAAATCCAAAATTTTCCATCCAATTCCAACTAGTGGGCCTTTATGTCTTTTTACACAAAAATTTGCCTATAAATACCACTACCCCCTAGCATGGCAAACACAAACAACACACCCTTACGCACATTCGGCCTAGAGGAGAGAAAAGAGAGCAAGAGAGAAGTCTTGAGAGGGAGAGGAAGGAAGAGGAGAGCCATCTTGCTCAAGCCTAGCAAGTAAGCCACAACACAACCTTCTCTTTCATTTTCCTTTTTCAAATACATGTTCTTAAGAGTTCAAAACATTGTTTTTAGATGTGTTACCGATGAGTTACTTGTGTTAAAAATGATAAGGATTGAGCCATCATTCTACCTCTCTTGTAGTTTCCCTTATTTCGGTACAAAACTATCTTTTTCATACCAATCTCTCAAACTTTCCAAAGGCACATCCTCAAGCAAATTTTCGGAGTTTAATATATGTTAGTTATCATGTTTTCATCACAAAAGAAATGAAAATTTTCCCATAGTGGATCTATTTTCTCACAAATCTTCTTGTTTTGGGTATTGTGCCTTAGAATCTGTTTTCACAGCCAACTTTCAAAGTTTCTAGAAAAATGTATAAAATTATTCTGGACCTCTATTTTATGTCAAAATCTTCCTTAAGGAGTTAGTTCTCAACTAAAATTGGTTTCATTGAAAAATAGTGAGTGGTTTGCAAGAAAATCAAATGTTCGTAACGGTCGACGAATCTGGACAGCGTTGGAGTGTTTTCTAAATAACATAAATCTAGAAAAGCTATCCCATTTCCGAAATATGTTATGGAAACTAGATTAAATTCTCTACGAACCATAGGAAAGCCGAGTCCAGTGAAAAATCTAAAATAGTCCTTTCATTCTAATCCTTATGTGATATTGAATCTGGAAATTCTGTTGTGCATGGATGTAGAAATTGTATGAGGATTAGGCGATTTAACGCTAATCTATTGTTGGTGTCATTGAATATGACTATGTTTATAAATACATTGCATATGTATGTTTATTGGTAGGAGAAATGGAATATACTCCATATATGATTATGGTTACGAATACATTGTATATGTATGTTTATTGGGAGGAGAAAGGGGATGTACTGTGAAGCCCTCTGAAAAATGTATTCTCTTTAAAAACCCTAATGTTTGAATTATTTCCTTAAAGCCCCTCAGTTCCTCGAATTATTTCGAATCTTGTCGGTTAGCCTTTTTTTCATTTTTTCTATCGAAACAGGAATATCCTAGCCGAATTAGGTTCCTTAGCCTAATTTAATTTAATTCTACATAAGTAAGGTTCCAATACATGAGTTTAATTCCAAGCCCTCACTTATTTATTTAAATTCAAGAATTATCCCAAAAACTAGTGCATGTACTTTTATACTATAGGTACCACCAATCAAATTGAGATATATATATATATATATACATTGGGAGATGTGTCCCTAGTACCTAAATTGAATAAAAATAATGTCCCATCTCCCTTCCCAATGGCCGGCCACCCTAGGAGATTGTGAGGGGCCTATTTTTAAGAATTGTAATTATGATGTTCTAGAAACCCTAACACCTAGTAACCTTAAATCTAGGGTTTTGTTTACAACACTAGTTTCACTCCAACTAGATATTGTCTAAACCCATGATTAAGCTCCCTAATCACTCCTTATTCCATTAGACTCCAAGTAAATCCAAAATTTTCCATCCAATTCCAACTAGTGGGCCTTTATGTCTTTTTACACAAAAATTTGCCTATAAATACCACTACCCCCTAGCATGGCAAACACAAACAACACACCCTTACGCACATTCGGCCTAGAGGAGAGAAAAGAGAGCAAGAGAGAAGTCTTGAGAGGGAGAGGAAGGAAGAGGAGAGCCATCTTGCTCAAACCTAGCAAGTAAGCCACAACACAACCTTCTCTTTCATTTTCCTTTTTCAAATACATGTTCTTAAGAGTTCAAAACATTGTTTTTAGATGTGTTATCGATGAGTTACTTGTGTTAAAAATGATAAGGATTGAGCCATCATTCTACCTCTCTTGTAGTTTCCCTTATTTCGGTACAAAACTATCTTTTTCATACCAATCTCTCAAACTTTCCAAAGGCACATCCACAAGCAAATTTTCTGAGTTTAATATATGTTAGTTATCATGTTTTCATCACAAAAGAAATGAAAATTTTCCCATAGTGGATCTCTTTTCTCACAAATCTTCTTGTTTTGGGTATTGTGCCTTAGAATCTGTTTTCACAGCCAACTTTCAAAATTTCTAGAAAAATGTATAAAATTATTCTGGACCTCTATTTTATGTCAAAATCTTCCTTAAGGAGTTATTTTTCAACTAAAATTGGTTTCATTGAAAAACAGTGAGTGGTTTGCAAGAAAATCAAATTTTCGTAACGGTCGACGAATCTGGACAGCGTTGGAGTGTTTTCTAAATAACATAAAATCTAGAAAAGCTATCCCATTTCCGAAATATGTTATGGAAACTAGATTAAATTCTCTACGAACCATAGGAAAGCCGAGTCCAGTGAAAAAATCTAAAATAGTCCTTTCATTCTAATCCTTATGTGATATTGAATCTGGAAATTCTGTTGTGCATGGATGTTTTATGCTCTTGTGTTCATGAAAATGATGATTAGCTTATGATCATATCTTGGCATGATATTATATGTGTTATGATTATGATATTTATCTTCTTCATCTTAATGATGCATGCTTATGTGGATATTATTATCTTGTTAAGTTAGTCTAACCTTGATTTAAAACATTTAACTCAACGGAAAACTTAATTGGGATGGTATTGGGTTTTCGATCTTTTGAGTAATGGAAAGATAATAGTATGTGATGTATGGATTGTTGGGATGCGTTCCCTATTCGAAAGCTAAAATTTTGCGCAAGTGGTTTTCGGAACCCTTGAACGGAGCGGTTGTATTCGGACCCTAGGTGGTTTGGTGTGAGGAGGGATTTGGGCAAGGCCCTATTTTACCATCTCTTTTGAGGCTCTGCGGTTGGCGCTACACGGTACATAACCGTTGGTAGGCATCCGAGGTTAGGTCTGCAACAAAGCAGCAAAAGGGGGCATACCGAATAATCTACGTCCAATTCTTGTGGTTAGGAGGACGAAATCTCTTAGGGGGATTTTTAGTTTACTAACGTCTTACCTTGTAACCATTTATTTATTTAGTTGAGTATCATGCCTTACTACTTGCTGTCATTTTTGTGATTGTGTATTGGACTGGGGAAAAACGGACGGGGTTTGTGTGTGTTTACTGGGCATTCAAAACGCACAACGTATCATGCAAGGTGCCGATGAGGAGCTTATAGCTGGAGACGACGAGCCTGAAACCTTCGAAAACTTTTGGCTATCTTAGAAAAGTTAAAAATTTCCCTTTTGATATTTTGTAAGGCTCATGTGAAGTTTTAAATTTTCTTTTTGGGATGTAATGTAATGGAACAAGCTTTTCAAATTAAGGATATTTGTGGTTGTTATGTATTTATATTATATATATATATATATGTATGAACCTTATTGTTGCTTATGAGACCTTGTGTCAATACCTTTTAAGATCTGTCAAAAGGGTAGCGCGCTGCCTAAGAAAGCTGGACTTAGAAGGGCGGCTAATTTGACACCTCCGACGATCTGGAATCTTACTTGGTTATTGACCATAGAACTCATTAGTGACTTTCCCTTTTCTACAACCAATAGTGTAAATTCGGGGCGTCACAACTTGGTATCAGAGCTTAGGTTGAACCCTTAACCCGCGCAACCCAATATGCGACTCTAGAAGCCCTTACCCCTTTATCTTATTTTATTCTATCACGCTATTATATTTAAAGAAGGCTAACAAATAAATATCTTTTCCACCTTAGGATGTCATCGGGAGACTATCCAGGGCATGGCGTCAGTCTCGACTCGTGGGGTACTTTCCATTTGCAAGGAAGCAGGGTCATGTCTGTCAGCCCCTACTTTAGTCACCGACACTGTACAAGTGCCGTCGAGGAAATGATCAAAACAGAGATACGCAAGGTGGAAACGGAGTACTTCCACTATACGACGGAGCAGAAGAGGTCCCTGGTGCAGCGCTGCCTACAATTTCTAAGTTCGGCAGCGAAGAAGGCGATCCGAATAGAGCAAGATGATCAGAGGATTGACTCCTTAATACACCGAGCTTTGACCACCACAGCATACCACCGACCACCGACTCAGGCTGAAAGCTACGAATCTTGTTATCAGGGGCCAGGTGACAATCAACCAATGGATATGGAGTAGCCACCCGAACATCAAGGGGCAACCCAAGCCTACCCTATAGAGGTGTCATCTGAACACAATCCCCCCTCACCAATGTACACCCCCCGCTCTCCGGGCCAAGCAACTGACTCCGCTGATGAAGACCCAGAAGAAGACTTTGATTGGTCGGCAAACAAGAACTAGTTCAAGGAATAGTAAAACTAGACTTTTGTAAGATCCGCTGATAGGGATCCTTAAAATAAGATAGCCTGAACTTTGTAATGCGTAGATGCCCTTTGAATGTAACTCCGATTTAGGAGCCTTTTTGTAATGATGCCTATTATAATATATGAATGATGTGTTGATCTATGTTGTTGACTGTTACTTGCTTTAGTACACCCTAAGGGAACTGAACCTTTATTTCAAATTTAAGTAGTAAGATTCTCTAAAACTGGAAACCAACTCACCACGTGCCATGAACAGAATGGTGGACACGCGAGCTAATGGCTATACCAAAACCAGCAACAATGTACGGAACCGTCCCAGAAACAAACACGGACCCGTCCCCGTAGGGGCTGACATCCCCAATAACCTAGGTCATCAAATTTTGGAAGAACTAGGGCAAGTAAGGAACAATCGGCAGAATGAGAGGACTCGACTCTTTTCTGAATTTCGAAAACAGAGGCCCCCAAAGTTTGCAGGTGTACCGTACCCAAAGGTAGTTGAAAATTGGCTTCGGCAGATAGAGAAAATGCTAGACACCATGGGCATAACCAAAGGCGCAGATAGAATAGCTTTGGCAACATTCGAGCTTGATGATGAGGCTGACCATTGGTGGGAGTTAATCAAGAATATTCGTGACGTAGCGAGCCTATCATGGAACCAGTTCAGGGAACTGTTCCAAAATAAATATTTCCCAAATACGGTCCTCCGAGAACGAGTCAAGGAATTCCAAAATTGGAACAAGGAAATATGACCGTGACCCAGTATTCCTCAAAATTTGAAGAGTTAGCCCGTTACGCAACTAGATACGTAGCAAATGATGAAGAGAAAGCAAGGATGTTCAAATGGGGGTTGGACCTTACAATCAGGGGAAGAGTTCTTCCGCAACGACTCCACTCATATGTCGAGGTGTTGGAAACGTCATTAGAATCTAAAAGAGAAGTAACCAATGCCAGGAAGGCTTAGAACAAGAGAAGAGGGAGTCAGACGTCTATTGGACCTCAGAGGAAAGAAAAAGGAAACATGACCTCAAAGCCCTACTCCAGACCATAACCACAACAGCAACGGTAGCAACCGCAACAACATATCCAGAGAGGAGGCTATCAACAAAGGTCGGCAGGACAACTCCAATGCTTTCATTGCCAACAATTAGGACACAAAAAGAGCGAATGCGCCCAACTCCCTTCATTTGGGTACCAAGGAGGAGGTTCCGGAGCAAATGCCCAGGCATTAGGTGGGCAGAAGCCTTGGACGAACAAGACAGGATCTACCGGACAGCAGCACCAGAAGAGTGGGGGAACACAGAACGCCAAAACCAGTGGCAACCAAAAGGCAACTGGCAGAGTCTTTGCCTTGCAAGAGGAAGAAGCAAACCCGTCTGTAATTGATGGTAATTTAGTGCTATACAATTCTTGGGTGCATGTTTTATTTGATACTGGTGCATCACATTCTTTTATATCCTCTGCTTGTGCTAAATCATTAGAACTGGTAGGAGAACCCTTAGAAACTGCCTTAGATGTAATGTCACCTATGGGAGGATGCGTTCGGATAAGATTGATCTGTAAGGACTGTCAAATAAGAATGTCGAACCTACGCTTAACTTGCGACCTTCGTGTCATGGAAATGTCGGACTTCGATATCATTTTAGGCATGGACTGGTTGTCTGCCCACCGAGCGGTGATTAACTGCCGTCAAAGGAAAGTAATAGCTCATACGCATGACGGAACATGTTTCCAGTTTAAGGGGGGTAGACAAGACCCCATGGCTTCAACGAAATGTAGGACGCAGTGGCGCGATCAACTTGCGGGTAGGATAGCAAGTTTGATTTTAAATGAGGAGGGCCAAAGAGAATTAGAACTTCCGCGCATAGTATGCGAATATGCAGATGTATTTCCTACGGAATTACCAGGATTGCCACCAACCCAGAAAGTAGACTTTAGTATTGAGCTATAACTTGGAACTACCCCAATATCCATGGCCCCGTATCGCATGGCACCCGCAGAATTACGAGAATTAAAGGCACAACTACAGGAATTTCTTGAGAAAGGATTCATTAGGCCAAGTACTTCACCATGGAGAGCACCCGTGTTGTTTGTTAAAAAGAAGGATGGGTCGTTAAGGCTATGCATCGATTACCGTCAACTCAATCAAGTCACGATTAAGAATCGATACCCACTCCCAAGGATTGATGACCTTTTTGATCAACTTAAAGGCTCAAGGTGCTATTCAAAGATAGATCTCAGGTCAGGTTGCCATCAACTACGAGTCAAGGAGGAGGATATACCAAAAATTGCCTTTCGTACTAGATATGGCCACTATGAGTTTGTAACTATCAACTACGAGTCAAGAAGGAGGATATACCAAAAACTGCCTTTCGAACTAGATATGGTCACTATGAGTTTGTAGTAATGCCGTTGGGACTAACCAATGCGCTTGCAGTATTTATGAGCCCAATGAACAAGATCTTCACACCATATCTTTTCCATTTTGTAGTAGTGTTCATTGATGACATCTTGGTATATTCAAGGTCTGAAGAAGGGCATGAGCAACATTTAAGGATTGTCCTTCAAGTTCTTAGGGACAATCGGTTGTATGCTAAGGCAAGCAAATGTGAGTTCTGGTTGAATGAAGTAAAATTCTTAGGGCATCTAGTGTCGGAAAATGGGATTGCGGTGGATCCAACCAAGGTGGAGGCAGTATTAGATTGGAGATAACCGAAAATCGTGTCAGAAATCTGCAGTTTCTTAGGATTGGTCGGTTATTACCGGAGGTTCATCCAAGATTTCTTCAAACTAGCTAAACCAATGACTCATTTGACGCAAAAGGGAGTAAAGTATGAGTGGGACGAAGCTTGCGAAAAATCCTTCCAAGAGCTGAAGAAGAAGTTAACTAGTGTGCCAATTTTGACCATCCTAGAACGAGAAGTGGGGTATACTGTGTATTGCGATACGTCTAAAGAAGGGTTAGGTCACGTGCTCATGCAAAATGGAAAGGTAGTAGCGTATGGATCCAGGCAGTTGAAACTTTATGAGCGTAACTACCTAACACATGACCTGGAGTTAGCGGCCGTAGTTTTTGCCCTAAAGCAATGGCGACATTACCTGTATGGGAACAATTTGAGATCTTCACAGATCACAAGAGTTTGAAGTATCTGTTTACACAGAAGGACCTTAACTTGAGACAGAGGCGATGAATGGAGTATCTTGAGGATTTCCAGTTCACTCTCTCATATCATCCCGGTAAAGCCAATGTAGTAGCAGATGCTTTAAGTCGCAAGAACAGGGGGACGATGGCTAGAATTTTCGTCAAAGAATGGGATATGGTTAGGACACTCAGTGAATTTAGAATCCAAGTAGAATCTCAAGATAGGAAAGCATATCTTAGCGCACAGAAGGTGATGCCTAAGTTGATGAATGAGATCATGGAGGCCTAGAAGCACGATCAAAAGGTAGCCTATATCAAGGGACGTCTAGAATCAGGAGAACCAATGCCCGATTGGGCAATTTACCCTGATGGGAGTTTAAGATACCAAGGTAGATTATTTGTACCAAATGACGAGTTGCTTAGAGAAAAGGTGCTTAAGGAATGTCATCATTTTGCATTTGCAGTACATGCAGGAGGGACTAAAATGTACCAAGATTTGAAGAGGCAGTATTGGTGGAATGGAATGAAGAAGGAGGTGGCTAAATTTGTAGCAAAATGTCTAACATACCAACAAGTGAAGGCGGAACATCAAAAACCAGGAGGAATGTTGCAACCTCTACCAATAGCCGAATGGAAGTGGGAGTATGTGACGATGGACTTTCTGACAGGGTTGCCTAAGACACCTAGAGGGCGCGATGCTATATGGGTAATAGTGGATCGCCTTACCAAGTCAGCACATTTCTTACCCTATAAGATAACCGACACTTTAGAGTCTATGTGCAGGCTCTACATTGGGGAGATCATTCGACTACATGGAGTTCCGGTATCTATTGTGTCAGATCGTGATCCACGGTTCACCTCTTGATTTTGGGGGAGTCTGCAGGAAGCTCTTGGTACTGAGTTATGTTTTAGCACCGCTTTTCACCCGCAAACAGATGAAAAATCTGCACGCACCATCCAAACACTCGAAGATATGTTGAGAGCTTGCGCAATGGATTTTCAAGGAAGTTGGGAACGACACCTACCTTTAATTGAATTTTCCTATAACAACAGCTTTCAAGCTAGCATCGGTATGGCACCTTTTGAAGCATTATATGGACGACCTTGTAGATCGCCGATTTGTTGGACTGAGGTGGGTGATGCAAACCTGATCAGACCTGAACTTGTTCTAGAAACTACTGAGAAGGTCAAATTGATCCGACAACGGTTAAAGACTGCTCAAGACTGTCAAAAGAATTATGCAGATAGGAGGAGAAGACCATTGATGTTTGAAGTAGGCAGCCATGTGTTCCTAAAGGTGCAACCTAGGCATGGAGTCGTGCGTTTTGAGAGAAAGGGGAAGTTGGAAGCTGTCACCATGATATATTGGACCTTTCGAGGTATTGGAGAGAGTGGGCGAAGTAGCATATAGACTAGCTCTACCCCCGCAGTTAGCAGGGATACACAACGTCTTCCATGTATCTATGTTGAGAAAATACATCGCCGACCCATCACACGTCCTCAAATGGAAAGAAATCAGTCTTGACAAACATGTTACATTTAAAGAAGGACCAGTAGCGATACAAGATAGTCGAGAGAAGAACCTTAGAGGCAAAATGGTTCACTTGGTAAAAGTGCTATGGCGTCATCGGGGAATTGAGGAATTTACTTGGGAACGCCAGGATTGGGTGAAGGCAAACTACCCTGAACTTTTCGAAGGCAGTATGTGGTTAAATTTCGGGGATGAAATTGTTTTAAAGGGGATAGGTTGTGAAGCCCCTGAAAAATGTATTCTCTTTAAAAACCCTAATGTTTGAATTATTTCCTTAAAGCCCCTCAGTTCCTTGAATTATTTCGAATCTTGTCGGTTAGCCTTTTTTTTCATTTTTTCTATCGAAACAGGAATATCCTAGCCGAATTAGGTTCCTTAGCCTAATTTAATTTAATTCTACATAAGTAAGGTTCCAATACATGAGTTTAATTCCAAGCCCTCACTTCTTTATTTAAATTCAAGAATTACCCCAAAAACTAGTACATGTACTTTTATACTATAGGTACCATCAATCAAATTAAGATATATGTATATACATTGGGAGATGTGTCCCTAGTACCTAAATTGAATAAAAAAAATGCCCCATCTCCCTTCCCAATGGCTGGCTACCCTAGGAGATTGTGAGGGCCCTATTTTCAAGAATTGTAATTATGATGTTCTAGAAACTCTAGCACCTAGTAACCCTAAATCTAGGGTTTTGTTTCCAACACTAGTTTCACTCCAACTAGAGACCAACTAGATATTGTCTAAATCCATGATTAAGCTCCCTAACCACTTCCTATTCCATTAGACTCCAAGTAAATCCAAACTTTTCCATCCAATTCCAACTAGTGGGCCTTTATGTCTTTTTACACCAAAATTTGCCTATAAATACCACCACCCCCTAGCATGGAAAACACAAACAACACACCCCCACACACATTCGACCTAGAGGAGAGAAAGGAGAGCAAGAGAGAAGTCTTGAGAGGGAGAGGAAGGAAGAGGAGAGCCATCTTGTTCAAGCCTAGCAAGTAAGCCACAACACAACCTTCTCTTTCATTTTTCTTTTTCAAATACATGTTCTTAAGAGTTCTAAACATTGTTTTCAGATGTGTTATTGATGAGTTACTTGTGTTAAAAATGATAAGGATTGAGCCATGATTCTACCTCTCTTGTAGTTTCTCTCATTTCGGTACAAAACTATCTTTTTCATACCAATCTCTCAAACTTTCCAAAGGCACATCTTCAAGAAAATTTTCTGAGTTTAATATATGTTAGTTAGCATGTTTTCATCACAAAAGAAATGAAAATTTTCCCGTAGTGGATCTCTTTTCTCACAAATCTTCTTGTTTTGGGTATTGTGCCTTAGAATCTGTTTTCGCAGCCAACTTTCAAAATTTCTAGAAACATGTATAAAATTATTATGGACCTCTATGTTACGTCAAAATATTCCTTAAGGAGTTAGCTTTCAACTAAAATTGTTTTCATTGAAAAAAAATGAGTGGTTTGCAAGAAAATCAAATTTTCGTAACGGTCGACAAATCTGGACAGCGCTGGAGTGTTTTCTAAATAACTTAAAATCTAGAAAAGCTATCCCATTTCCGAAATATGTTATGGAAACTAGATTAAATTTTCTATGAACCATAGAAAGGTCGTGTCCGTTGAAAAATCTAAAATAGCCCTTTCATTCTAATCCTTATGTGATATTGAATCTGGAAATTCTGTTGTGCATGGATGTTTTATGCTCTTGTGCTCATGAAAATGCTTAGTAGCTTATGATCATATCTTGGCATGATATTATATGTGTTATGGTTATATTCTTTATCTTCTTCATCTTAATTGTGACGCCTCGATTCTACACTATTGGTTGCAGTCAAGGGAGAGTCACTAATGAGTCCTATGGTCAATAACCAAGTAAGATCCCAGATTGCCGGAGGAGTCAAAATAGCCTCCCTTCTAAGTCCAGCTTTCTTAGGCAGCGCACTACTCTTTTGACAGATCTTAAATGGTATTGACACAAGGTCCCATAAGCAACGATAAGGTTCATACATATACATAGAATACAAATACATAACAAACACAATATACTTAATTCAAAAGATGGTTCCATTACATTACATCTCAAAAAGAAGCTTAAATCTTCACATGAGTCTTACAAAATATCCAAAAAGAAACTTCTAATGTTTCTAGGATAGCCAAAAGTCCTCGAAGGTTTCAGGCTCGTCATCTCCAGCTATGAGTTCCTCTTCGTCACCTGGCATGATACGCCGTGAGCTTTGAATGCCCAGTAAACACATACACACCCCATCTCTTTTTCCCAGTCCAATACACAATCATAATTATAACATCAAGTAGTAAAGCATGATACTCAAATAAATAAATAAAGGGTTAAGTTAGATGTTAGCAAACTAGAAATCCCCCAAAGAGATTTCGACCCCCCAACCACAAGAATTGGACGCGGATTATACGGTATGCCCCCTCTTTTGCTGCTTTGTTGCAGAACTAACCTCGAATGACTACCAACGGTTATGTACCGTGTAGCGCCAACCGCAGCACCTCAAAAGAGATGGTAAAATAGGGCCTTGCCCGAATCCCTCCTTACACCAAACCACCTAGAGTTCGAATACAACCGCTCTGTTCAAGGTCCTGAAAACCACTTGCGCAAAACTTTAACTTCCAAATAGGGAACGCATCCCAACAAACCATACATCACATATTATCATCTTTTCATTACTCAAGTGATCGAAAACCCAATACCCTCCCAATTAGGTTTCCCGTTGAGTTAAATGTTTTACGTCAAGGTTAGTCCAACTTACAAGACAATAATATCCACATAAGCATGCATCCTTAAGATGAGGAAGACAAATAACATAACCATAACACATATAATATCATGCCAAAATATGCTCATAAGCTAATAAACATTTTCTTGAATACGAGGGCATAAAACATCCATGCATAATGAAATTTCCAGATTTAATATCACGTAAAGATTAAAATGAAAGGACTATTATAGATCTTTCACCAGACTCGGCCTTCCTATGGTTCGTAGAGAATTTGATCTAGTTTCTAGAACATATTTTGGAAATGGGATTGCTTTTCTAGATTTCAAGTTATTTATAAAACATTCCAGCGCTGTCCAGATTTTGTCCAGATCCGTCGACCGTTACGAAAATTTGATTTTCTTGCAAACCTCTTCATGTTTTTCGATGAAACCAATTTTAGTAGAAAGCTAACTTCTCAAGGAATAGTTTGACATAAAATGGAGGTCTAGAATAATTTTATACATTTTTCTGGAATATTTGGAAGTGGGCTGCGAAAAATAGATTCTAAGGTACCATGCCCAAAACAAGAAGATTTATGAGAAAAGGGGTCTACCAAGGGAAAATTTTCGTTTCTTTTGTGATGAAAACAGGCCAACTAACATACCTTAAACTCATAAAATTTACTTGGAAGTGTGCCTTTGGAAAGTTTGAGAAATTTGTATGAAAAAAGATGGTTTTGTGCCAAAATGGGAAAAATACAAGAGAGGTAGAGTCAATACTCAACTCTTAGCACCTTTAACACAAGTAACTCATCAAAAAAATATCTGAAAACATTATTTAGAACCATTAGAAACATGTATTTGAAAAAGGAAAATGAAAGAAAATGTTGTGTTGTGGCTTACTTGTTAAGCTTTGAACAAGAAGGCTCTCTTCTTCCTCCCTCTTCCTCTCTAGACTTCTCTCTCTTGCTCTCCTTTCTCTCCTCTAGCCGAATATGTGTGTGAGTGTGTTGTTTGTGCATGCCAAGCTAGGGGATGTTGGTATTTATAGACAATTTTTGATGTAAAATGTCCTAAAAGCCCATTAGTTAGAAATGGATGGAAATGTTAGGATTTGTTTGAAGTTTAAGGGAATAGGAGTGATTTGGGAGGCTTACTCAAGGATTAGGCAACATCTAGTTGAAATGAAACTAGCTTTGGAATTAGCATCCTAGGTCTAGGGTACTAGGTTTGTGGTTTTTCTAGAATTTCATGACGATAAATTTTGAAAATTGTCTCCTCACTTTCTCCTAGAATGGTCGGCCCTAGGGAAGGGTAAAGGGGCTATCTTTTAATCAATTTAGGTTCTAGGGCACACTCCTCAAGGTGTATATATATATCTCACTTGATTGATGGTACTTATGATACAATGGTACATGCACTAGTTTTTGGGATAAATTTTGGATTTAAATAAAGAGTGAGGGTTTGAAGTTAAATACATGTATTGGAACCCTACTTATGTAAAATTTAATTAAATTAGGTTAGGGAACCTAATCCGGCTAGGATAATTCCCGTTTTGATAAAAAAAAAAAAAAGAAAAAAAAAGAGAAGAAGGTAATGCTAACCGACAAGATTCGAATTAATTCAAGTAACCGAGGGGCTTTAAGAAAATAATTCCAACATTAGGGTCTTTAAAGTGAATACATATTTCAGGGCTTCACAACCTATCCCCCTTAAAACAATTTCATCCTCGAAATTCAACTACATACTGCTTTCGAAAAGCTCGGGGTAGTTTGCCTTCACCCAATCCTGGCGTTCCCAAGTAGATTCCTCAATTCCCCGATGACGCCATACTTTCACCAAGTGAACCGTCTTGCCTCTAAGGTTCTTGTCTCGACTGTCCTGTATTGCTACCGATCCTTCTTTAAATGTAACATCTTTGTCAAGACTGATCTCTTCCCATTTGAGGACGTGTGTCAGGTCAGCGATGTATTTTCTTAACATAGATACATGGAAGACGTTGTGTATCCCTGTAGACGTCCCCGAACGTCCCGGGGGAAATCCCCTGTTTTGTTCGTTGGGCTCACTACAGTTCGGACTCAAAAGTCACGGTCCTGTGTCTAATCTCGCAGAGTGCAATGTAAGACCGATGAATCATCAAAGAGTCTAAATCTAACAAATCGTTTTGGAAAATAGATTTTTAGAAAGAAGTGCCAAACATGGACTGCTTTGCCAGATACAGAGTCGCCATCTAAATATTTTAATTTGGGGGAATTTAGGAAACCCTGACTCGTGCCGAAGGCCACGTGTCCGTCATCACCAAAGTTGCCTCGGCTCAGGAACTTGGGTACGATTGGGGAAGGTCACTTCGTGAGCACCCCCACTCGCTCGATCAAAGACCGGCCTCTACTAACCAGGATATCGAGTTGTGAAAACATTATGCATTCTTATTTCGGTTATTAGCCTAAATTTACTACGTGATACACACAACATACAAGTATAGACTGGATCGCCTGAATTGGAACAACATATCTCATGTTTGTTTATTTTGAAAATGGTTTGATGGTGCTACCGGCAAGTAGGCTAAGACGTGGATTTGCCACCCTTGGGTGGGCTTAGAAAATGTGATGGTTTGCCACTCTCAAGTGGGATTAAAACTCACAGTTAATGCATTATTCTAATTCAGATAATCCAACCTTCACCCACAAGCATTCAGGCAGGTATATCACATAAGCACATAGCCTCATGGTAAGCATGCTATCATGGCAATCACTCGCACACATGCAAGGATGCTAAAGCATAAAAACTTACCGAGTACTCCAAGCCAAAACAAAAGCTATGTTAGAAATCCATGCATGATCCTAACTATGCTATGCAACACATGCAGAAATGCAACTACAATAGGCTCGGCTATTTCTAAAGATGGCATGTGAAATGCTACAACCAACAAGTATTCAACTCGGAATTGAAATACAATGCAGTTAGTATGATGTGCCGAGCCCAGTGCATGCAAGACAGATAAATGGATGCAAACATGAGAGCATAAGTATGCAAATTGAAACATGCCCTAAAATTAACCATCATAAGCTGGTAAATAAAAGGGAGAAAGACGTGGGGTTGGAAGACATACATCACACACACGCACACTTATTACAACAATTGGCCCTCTCTCGGAGGGTTTGAAAGAATATTACACAACCAAAATAAATAACGAATTATTACACAATACTAATTACTTAACAAATGAATTAGGTAAGCAAAGTAAACTAGCATGCTATGCTATGTGTAATGGATTGCCTCAGCTCTGTTCCGAATGATGAAGGATGCATGCAAACTCGGGTCGCCTTGTTGGGAAATTCCATTGCGATGCCTCGCCTCGCCTTTGTTTGCAATTGATCTCAGAAACTTGCACAAAGCTCCAGAAGGCTGAAACTCCACCTTGGGAAGGCCACCGACCAGTTATTAGCATGGGAGACCACCTGCCGACCATCCTTTGTGGTGGAGACCAAAGAGGGTGGTCGGCCTGCCAAAAAATCTGGTTGGCCGACCAGTTTCCACCTATGGTTTCTGGTTTTTCTGCAACAAAGGTAAGAGAGAGAAAAGGCAATGTATTTTCAACAAATGTGTGCATGACCACTCTCCCTGATTGTCTCGATCCTCGTGCCACCAATCACGCATCTCGATGCATGATGGCCGAGGAGTCGAATTGCACGACTCAATGGGTCATGAATGCACATGTAAACACCTAAAGCCAACAACTCTATCATGGAAAGTCAAGAGTGTCGGTGACCAAGAATCGAGGCATGTTTCGTCACTTTGAGTACGAAACGTCCCTCGTTTCCCGTGTTCGGACTAAACCCTAATCCAAACACAAAGCAATGAAATGGCATACACAATACGACTAACATGCAACCTAGCATACGCAATGCTATGGGCTAAAATGGCATACACAATGCACGTGACATAACATGGCATACACAATGCACTTACGAAGACTATCATGCGCACATGAACTAAATGGCATATACAAATGCAAGATGGACTTACACCAATATGAGTGGACCTCAGCCACACTCACATCAGTGGCCATATGATGGAAATGAGACAACCGAAATACATGCAAACATGCACGGATGCAAAGGACCGATCCTAAGGCACAACATGCAACTCTAACTAAGCATGGCAAAGGATGAAGTATGGCATGCAAACACACATTTTCCAGCTCTGAAACATAATATACAATGGTCCCGAATCATGCAAACATGTCACACAATGCATGCAAGATGGCTCGAATACCGAAACTAGTGAAGCGGGTTACACTAGAGGTACACAAAGCAATGTATAAATGGCAATATACAAAGCAATGTGTAAATGGAAAAATCAGCCCCAAACAGACCCTAGGTAGGTCTGAAATAGTGGGAAAATGGCCTAAAATGATGACTCAACATGCAAAGAAACGAAGCTCATGCAATGGTCTGAAAACGAGGCATTTATGCACAACTCTCAAACACGTTTAAAGAGTGGCAATCATGGGAATATGGCATTTATATAAGCTCTGAAATATGATGTATAATGACCCCAAAGCATGAAAACACCTCAATATATGCATGCAATAGACCTCAAATCTCAAAGCTAGGCATGGATATTGAACTACAAGCATGCAAAACAAGCATCATTCGACCATGAGACCTAAAAATAGAGTTAAGGCAATCCAAAACATGCACAAAATCAGTTTAGGCATGGCCAAAAAGTGCTAACATGAAGGGCCAAAACAACCTGCAACGTAGACTAGTAAGCATGGTTTACACTACATGTATATGAAGCACACGAGGGGCCACCAAACCAGCCAAAAACAGAAACATGGCATACTAAAATATGGCCAAAAACCCACTGAAACTCAGTCAACACATGTTAGAATGAAGTGTTCCTTTGAAAGGCCAATGAGAGGGTTGTTCTACACATGTATGATGGACACACAAAATGGCAAAAATACCTCTAGAAAGAGGTTATGAGGGCCCTAAAACTCATTGAAAAGGGCCTGAAATGAGTCTAGGAAGCATGCAAGTAAAGGCCCCTTTGGAAGGCCTGCTTTGAAGAGGATTACTCTACACAGGCATAATAGACATTCAACATGGCAAAACCACCTCTAGACAGAGGTTATGTAGGTCACAAAACTCACCAAAAATGGCCTGGAGCATGGCTTTGAAACATGCAAGTAGGGGCTCCTTTGTAAGGCCAACAAAGCTAGTAAACAAAACAAGGGGTGAGAGGGTCACCCCTCTCTGATTTTGAGGCTCAAAAACACATTTTAGCCACTGAAAATCCACTGGATTTCAATGGCTAAAAGGCCAAACCAATGCCAACACAAATGCTCTAATGCATAGCTCAAAACAAGAGGAAATGAGGCATGCAAGGGGGTAGATGACCCCCAACAGAAAAATGGCCTTAAACAAACATGTTTAGAAGCTCAAAAAAAGACTTTTTTCAGTTTATGACTCTCTTCAGTGACCTTCCTGGTGATAAAACAGAGGTACCTGGCAAAATGAACGAAAATCGATGCAAAACGAATGTTCGGGGGCCAAAACACTGCAGTTCGGGGCCCGGTAAACTGCCCCGTTAAAAACCGAAGTGGCGTTCGGCGGGTCCCGCAAAGTGGGTTTCCGGGACCCAGTGTCCCTCAAAGGGAGCAAATAGGAGTATGCCAAAACCGGAAGCAAAAGGAGATGGTTAAGCGGTCCCGAACCGAGGCACACGGCCTGACGGCCAAAACGGAATCGGACTCCGAAATGGGAACAATGGCCCTAACGGCCACCAATTAGGGACTTGTCATAAACTGAAAAAAGTCTTTTTTTGAGCTTCTAACATGTTTGTTTAAGGCCATTTTTCTGTTGGGGTCATCTACCCCCTTGCATGCCTCATTCCTCTTGTTTTGAGCTATGCATAGAGCATTTGTGTTGGCATTGGTTTGGCCTTTTAGCCATTGGAATCCAGTGGATTTTAGTGGCTAAAATGTGTTTTTGAGCCTCAAAATCAGAGAGGGGTGACCTCTCACCCCTTGTTTTTGTTACTAGCTTTGTTGGCCTTACAAAGGAGCCCCTATTTGTATGTTTCAAAGCCATGTTTCAGGCCACTTTTTGTGAGTTTTGTGACCTGCATAGGCTCTGTCCATAGCCCTTTTTGCCATGTTGAATGTCTATTATGCATGTGTAGAGTAATCCTCTTTAAGGCCTTCCAAAGGGCCTTTACTTGCATGCTTCCTAGACTCATTTCAGGCCCTTTTCAATGAGTTTTAGGCCCTCATAACCTCTTTCTAGAGGTATTTTGCCATTTTGTGTGTCCATCATACATGTGTAGAACAACCCTCTCATTGGCCTTTCAAAGGAACACTCATTCTAACATGTGTTGACTGAAGTTTCAGTGGTGTTTTGGCCATATTTTAGTATGCCATGTTTCTGTTTTTGGCTGTTTGTGGCCCCTCGTGTGCTTCATATACATGTAGTGTAAAACCATGCTTACTAGTCTACGTTGCAGGTTGTTTTGCCCTTCATGTTAGCACTTTTTGGCCATGCCTAAACTGATTTTGTGCATGTTTTGGATTGCCTTAACTCTATTTTTAGGTCTCATGGTCGAATGATGCTTGTTTTGCATGCTTGTAGTTCAATATCCATGCCTAGCTTTGAGATTGAGGTCTATTGCATGCATTATTGAGGTGTTTTCATGCTTTGGGGTCATTATACATCATATTTCAGAGCTTATATGAATGCCATATCCCATATTTCCACTCTTTAAACATGTTTGAGAGTTGTGCATAAATGCCTCGTTTTCGGACCATTGTATGAGCTTCGTTTCTTTGCATGTTGAGTCATCATTTTGGCCATTTTTCCACTGTTTCAGACCTGCCTAGGGTCTTTTGGGGCTTGTTTGCCATTTATACATGTGTTTGTGTACCTCTAGTGTAACCCGCTTCATACTAGTTTCGGTATTCGAGCCATCTTGCATGCATTGTGTGACATGTTTGCATGATTCGGGACCATTGTATATTATGTGTTCAGAGCTGGAAATGTGTGTTTGCATGCCATACTTCATCCTTTGCCATGCTTAGTTAGAGTTGCATGTTGTGCCTTAGGATTGGTCCTTTCATCCGTGCATGTTTGCATGCATTTCGGTTGTCTCATTTCCATCATATGGCCACTGATGTTGAGTGTGGCTGAGGTCCACTCATATTGGTGTAAGTCCATCTTGCATTTGTATATGCCATTTAGTTCATGTGCGCATGATAGTCTTCGTAAGTGTATTGTGTATGCCATGTTATGTCACGTGCATTGTGATGCCATTTTAAGCCCATAGCATTGCGTATGTCTGGTTGCATGTTAATCGCATTGTGTTATGTCATCTCATTGCTTTGTGTTTGGAGTAGGGTTTAGTCCGAACACGGGAAATGAGGGACGTTTCGTACTCCAAGTGACGAAACGTGCCTCGATTCTCGGTCGCCGACACTCTTGACTGTCCATGATAGAGTTGTTGGCTTTACTTGCTTATATGTGCATTCATTTCAACATCGGAGTCGTGCAATTCGACTTCTCGGCCATCATGCATCGAGATGCGTGATTGGTTGGCACGAGGATCGAGGACTACAACTCCTTGAGCTTGTGCAAGGACGGGGAGAGTGGTCATGCACACATTGTTGAAAATACATTGCCTTTTCTCTCTCTTACCTTTGTTGCAGAAAAAACAGAAAACCATAGGTGGAAACTGGTCGGCCAACCAGATTTTTTGGCAGGCCGACCACCCTCTTTGGTCTCCACCACAAAGGAATGGTCGGCAGGTGGTCTCCCATGCTAATAACTGGTCGGCTGGCTTCCCAAGGTGAGTTTCAGCCTTCTGGAGCTTTGTGCAAGTTTCTGAGATCAATTGCAAACAAAGGCGAGGCGAGGCATCGCAATGGAATTCCCAACAAGGTGACCCGAGTTTGGCATGCATCCTTCATCATTCGGAACAGAGCTAGGCAATCCATTACACATAGCATAGCATGCTAGTTTACTTTGCTTACCTAATTCATTTGTTAAGTAATTAGTATTGTGTAATAATTCGTTTATTTTTTGTGTGTAATATTCTTTCAAACCCTCCGAGAGAGGGCCAATTGTTGTAATAAGTGTGCGTGTGTGATGTATGTCTTCCAACCCACGTCTTTCTCCTTTTATTTACCAGCTTATGATGGTTAGGTTAGGGCATGTTTCAATTAGCATACTTATGATAGTGATTTTGCTTTTGCATTCTTCTCTTGATCACCGGGCTCGGCGCATCATACTAACTGCATTGTATTTCAATTCCGAGTTGAATAACTTGTTAGTTGTAGCATTTCACATGCCATCTTTAGAATAGTCGAGCCTATTGTAGTTGCATTTCGCATGTGTGTTGCATAGCATAGTTAGGATCAGCATGGATTTCTAACATAGCTTTGTTTTGGCTTGGAGTACTCGGTAAGTTTTATGCTTTAGCATCCTTGCATTGTGTGAGTGATTGCCATGATAGCATGCTTACCATGAGCTATGTGCTTATGTGATATACCTGCCTGAATGCTGTGGGTGAAGGTTGGATTATCTGAATTAGAATAATGCATTAACTGTGAGTTTTAATCCCACTTGAGAGTGGCAAACCATCACATTTTCTAAGCCCACCAAGGGTGGCAAATCCACGTCTTAGCCTACTTGCCGGTAGCACCATCAAACCATTTCCAAAATAAACAAACATGAGAATGTTGTTCCAATTCAGGCGATCCAGTCTTACTTTGATGTTGTGTGTATCACGATAGTAATTTAGGCTAATAACCGAAATAGAATGCATAAGTTTTCACAACTCGATATCCTGGTTAGTAGAGGCCGGTCTTTGATCGGGCGAGTGGGGTGCTCACGAAGTGACCTCCCAATCGTACCCAAGTTCCTGAGCCGAGGCAACTTTGGTGATGACGGACACTGCCTTCGCAACGAGTCAGGGTTTTCCTAAATTCCCCCAAATTAAAATATTTAGATGGCGACTCTGTATCTGGCCAAAGCAGTCCATGTTTGGCACTTCTTCTAAAAATCTATTTTCCAAAACATTTGCTTAGATTTAGACTCTTTGATGATTCATCGGTCTTACATTGCACTCTGCGAGATTAGACACAGGGACCGTGACTTTTGAGTCCGAACTGTAGTGAGCCCAACGAAACAAAACAGGGATTTCCCCGGGACGTTCGGGGACCGTCACAGGGATACACAACGTCTTCCATGTATCTATGTTAAGAAAATACATCGCTGACCGAACACGTCCTCAAGATGGAGAGATCAGTCTTGGACAAAGATGTTACATTTAAAGAGGATCTCGCGGTAGCTACGAACAGTCGGACCAGAACCCTAGAGGCAAGACGGCTTTCACTTGGCGCAAAGTGTGTATGGCGTATCGGGGAATGAGGAATCTACTTGGGAACGCCCAGGATTGTGTGAAGGCAAAACTACCTCGAGCTTTTCGAAATGGCAGTATGTATGTTGGAATTTCGAGGATGAAATTTGTTTTATAGGGGGATAGGTTTGTGAAGCCCTGAATATGTATTCACTTTAAAGACCCGATAATTGTTGATTATTTTCGTTACAAGCCCTCGTCGTTACTCTGAATTAATCGAATCTTGTCGGTTAGCATTGACTTCTTTCTTTTTTTTCTTTTTTTTTTTTTTTTTATCAAAAACGGAATTGATCCTGCCGGATTAGGTCCCTAACCTAATTTAATTTAAATTTACAGATAAGTAGGGTCCAATACATGTATTTAGCTTCAACACCCTCACTCGTTTTTTATAAATCTCCAATTTATTCCCAAAACTAGTGCATGTACGCTTGTATCTAGTCAGTACCACAATCAAGTGAGATATAGTATAATACACCTTTGAGGAGTGTGCCTAGAGACCTAAATTGAATTAAAAAGATAGCCCCTATACCCTTCCCTAGGGCCGACCATTGCTAGGAAGAGAAGTCGAGGAGACAATTTTCAAATTTATCGATCATGAAATTCTAGAAGAAAGCCAAACTAGTACCCTAGACCTAGGATGCTAATTTCCAAACTAGTTTATTTCAACTAGATGTTTGCCTAATTCCTTGAGTAAGCCTCCCATAATCACTCCGTATTCCCTTAACTTCAACAGGATCCTAATTTCCATCCATTCTAACTCAGGGTTTTAGGACATTTTTATCATCAAAAATTGTGCTTAAATACAACATCCCCTGCTTGGCATGCACAACAACACACTCACACACACAGTTCGGCTAGAGGAGAGAAGGAGAGCAAGAGACGAGTAAGTAGAGGGAAGAGGGAGGAAAGAGAGAGCCTTCATGTTCAAGAGCTTGAACTAAGTAAGCCACAACACACATTTTCTTTCAGTTTTCCTTTTTCAATACATTGTTCTAATGGTTTCTAAAATATGTTTTTCAGATTATGTTTTGATGAGTTACTTGTGTTAGGTGCTTAGAGTTGAGTAATTGACCTCTACATCTCTTGTATTTTCCTCCAATTTGGGCACAAAACCATCTTTTTTTCATACAAGATTTCTCAAACTTTCCCCAAAGGCAACACTTCAAGTAAATTTTATGAGTTTAAGGTATGTAGTTGGCCTGTTCTTCATTCACAAAGAGATAAAACGAAAATTTTCCTTGGTAGACCCCTTTTCTCATATAATTTTCTTGTTTTGGGGCATCGGTACCTTAGAATCTTTTTTGTCGCAGCCCACTGGTCCAAAGAAATTCCGAAAAATGTATAAAATTATTCTAGACCTCCATTTTGTAAACTCTTCTGGAGAAGTTAGCCTTTCCTACTAAATTGTGTTTCATCGAAAACTGAAGAGGTTGCAAGAAAACAAAATTTTCCGTAACGGTCGACGGATCTGGGACAAGAATCTGCGACAGCGGCTGGAATGTTATAAAAACTTGAAATCTAGATAAGCCAATCCCATTCCAAATATGTTCTAAGAAACTAAGATCAAATTTCTCACGAACCATCAGGAAGGCGCCAAGGCTTGGTGAAGATCATAGATGTCCTTTTTTCATTTTAATCTTTACCGTGCATATTAATCTGAATCTTCATTATGCATGGATGTTTTATGCCCTCGTATTCAAAGAAATGTTTATTAGCTTATGAGCATATTTTGGCATGATTATTATATGTGTGTTATGGTTGTTATTTTGTCCTTCCTCATCTTAAGGTCATCTTACTGTGGATATTATTGTCTTGTAAGTGACTAACGCTTGAGTAGAACATTTAATCTAACGGGAGGAACTAATTGTGAGTGGTATGGTGTTTCGATCACTTGACGTATGAAAGATGAAATATTGTGATGTAGGTGTTGTTGGCGGATGGCGTTCCCATTGGAAGGTTAAAGTTTTGCGCCAAGTGGTTTTCAGGACTTGAACGGAGCGGTTGATTCGAACTCTAGGTGGTTTGGTGTAAGGAGGGATTCGGGCAAGGCCCTTTTACACATCCTTCTTTGAGGGCTGCGAGTTTGGCGCATCACGGTACAATAACCGTTGGTAGCTTCAGGTTAGTTCTGCAACAAAGCGCAAAGAGGGGGCATACCGTATAATCGCGTCCAATTCTTGTGGTTGGGGGACGAAATCTCTTTGTGGGATTTCTATTTGCTAACATTCTAAACTTAAACCCCTTTAATTTAGTTTATTTGAGTATCATGCTTTAAGCTACTTGATGTTATAATGTATGATTGTGTATGACGACGGAAAAAGATATGCGGGTGTGTATGTGTTTACTGTGGCATTCAAAGCTCACGGCGTATCATGCCAGGTGACGAAGAGGAACTTCATTAGTTGGAGATGACGAGCCTTGAAAACCTTCGAGGACTTTTGTGCTTCCTTAGAAAGTACATTATGAAGTTTCTTTTGGATATTTTGTAAGACTCATCTGTGAAGATTAAGCTGTCTTGTTTGAGATGTAATGGTAATGAACCATCTTTTGAATTAAGTATATTTGTGTTTGTTATGTAATTTTTTCTATGTATATGTAATGAACCTTATCGTGTGCTTATGGGACCTTGTCAATTACCATTTAAGATTCTGTCAAAAGTAGTGCGCTGCCTAAGAAAGCTGGACTTAGAAGGGAGGCTATTTTGACTCCTCGGGCAATTGGGATCTTAAACTGGTTTATGACCCATAGGACATCATAGTGACTCTGCCCTTGACTGCAACCAATAGTGTTAGATCGACGGCATCACAATTAAGATGAGAAGATAAAGAATATAACCATTAACACATGATTAATATCATGCCAAGATATGATCATAAGCCTACTAAGCATTTTCCATTGAGCACAAGAGCATAAAACATCCATGCACAAACAGAATGTCCAGATTCAAATCATAAGATTAGATATGAAAGAGTCTATTTTAGATTTTTCAACTGACACGACCTTTCTATGGTTCTAGAAAATTTAATCCAGTTTCAAATAACATATTTCGGAAATGGGATATTGCTTTTCTAGATTTAAGTTATTTTAAGAAAACATCTCCAGCCTGTCCAGAATTATGTCGACCGTTCGAAAATTTGATTTTCTTGCCAAAACCCACTTCATTTTTTTTCAATTGAAAACAACTTTTAGTTGAAAGCTAACTCCTTAAGGAATAATTTTGACATAAACATAGAGGTCATAATAATTTTATACATTTTTCTAGAAATTTTATGAAGTTGGCTGCGAAACAGAATGTCTAAGGCCAATACCCAAAACAAGAAGATTTGGTGAGAAAAAGAGATCTCCACTCGGGAAAATTTTCATTTTTTGTCGATGAAAACATGCTAACTAAATAATATTAAACTCAAGAAAATTTGGGCTGTGAAGATGGCTTTGGAAATTGATGAGCATTGGTCATGAAAAGATAGTTTCTGTACCGAAATGAGAGGAAACTACAAGAGAGTAAGAATCATGGCTCAATCCTTATTCATTTATTAACACGAAGATAACTCATCAATAACACATCTTGAAAACAATGTTTAGAACTCTTAAGAACATGTATTTGGGAAAAAAAGAAAATGAAAGAGAAGCTTGTTGTGGTTCTTGTAGGCTTGAAAACAAGATGCTTCTCTCTTCCATTCCCTCTCCTCTCAAGACTTCTCTCTTGCTCCCTTTCTCTCCTCTAGGCGAATGTGGTGTCTGGGTGTTGTTGTTTGTGCTTTTCCATGCTAGGGTGGTGTATTTATAGGCAATTTTGGTGTTAAAAAGACATAAAGGCGCCACTAGGTTGGAATTATGGAATGGAAAATTTGGATTTACTTTGGAGTCTAATGGGAATAGGAAGTGGTTAGGAGCTTAATGCATGGAATTTAGACAATATCTAGTGTCTCTAGTGTGGAAGTGAAACTAGTGTTGGAACAAAACCCTAGATTTAGGGATTACTAGGTGCTAGAGTTTCTAGAACATCAGTATACCAATCTTGGAAATAGGGCCCTCACAATCTCCTAGGGGTGCCAGCCATTTGGGAGCGAGCATGGGGCATTTTTTTATTCAATTTAGGTACTAAGGACACATACTCCCAATGTATATACATATAGTCCCTTAATTTTTGATTGATGGTACCTATAGTATAAAAGTACATTGTACTAGTTTTGGGCGGTAATTTCTTGAATTTAATAAAGAATGTGAGGGCTTGAAATATTAAAACTTGTATTGGAACCGGACTTATGTAGAATAAAATTGAAATTAGTAGCTACAGGACTTATTCGGCGTAGGATGATATCCTGTTTCGATAGAAAAAATGAAAAAAAAGGCTAACCGACAAGTTAATTTCGAAAAATTTAATTCAAGGAAACTGAGGGGTTTAAGAATTAATTTCAAACCATTAGCGGTTTTTAAAGAGGAATACATTTTTTCAGGGGCTTCACAAACCTATCCCCCTTTAAACTTTTCATCCCCGAAATTTAACCAACTACTGCCTTCGAAAAGTTCAGGGTAGTTTGCCCTCACCCAATCCTGGCGTCCCAAGTAAATTCCTCAATTCCCCGATTTTGACGCCATAGCATTTACCAAGCGTGAACCCATTTTGCTCTCTTAAGGTTCTGCTCTCGACTATCTTGTATCGCTACTGGTCTTTCTTAAACTGTAACCATGTTTGTCAAGACCTGATTTCTTATCCATTTGAGGACGATGTGAGGGTCCATCGGGCGATGATTTTCTCAACATAGGATACATGGGAAAGAGTTGTGTAATTCCTGCTAAATCTCGCCTCTTT
>NW_021026609.1:456032-471775 GCF_004153795.1 Camellia sinensis | reverse complement strand
TGCTTGCAAATAGAGCTAAACTATGAAGCAAAATAAGGCTACAAAGGAGGGAAATAGAGACTTACCCTTGTAGAGAAAAGAAGGCCAGCAGCTTCTTGGACCAAAATAGGAACTCTTCAACCTCTGAAAATGAGCTTCTAGGGTGCTTAGGTTGACCATGGAGGTGTTGTGCTTGGAGGTGTAAGTGCAATGGGGCAAGAACTAGGAGTTTTGGACACCAAAAGAGAATGATATAGAGAGAGAGAGGTGTATGCCTAGCCAAAATTTCTCAACCTTGGTCATGAGGGAGAGGCTCCCTCTTATAGAAGAGAAGTTCCATAGCTTCTCTAGGAAGCTTGGAGCAAAGAGGCAAGTGTAGACGTCCCCCGAACGCCCCGGGAGGGTGAGCTTCCCGTTCTGTTCATTTGGGGTTTACTACAGTTTCGGACTCTTGAATGTCACGGTTTCCTAATCTGAACCAAAGAGTCCAAATCCGGCAAATTCATTTTGAGAAACTGATTTTTTGAAAAGTAGTGCGCAAACATGGATTGCTTTGCCCAGATATAGAGTCGCCACCTAAATATATTTTATTTTGGGAAATTTAGGAAACCCTGACTCGGTGCCAAAAAGGCCACGTGTCCGTCATCACCAAAGTTGCCTCGGCTCGGGAACTTGGGTACGATTGGGGGAAGGTCACTTCGTGAGCACCCCGCTCGCCGGTCATAGACCAGCCTCTACTAACCATGATATCAATTTTTGAAAAACATTGTGAGTTCTTATTCCGGTTATTGCCTAGGTTACTATGTGATGCTCACAGCATACAAGTATAGACTGGATCGCCTGAATTGGAACAAAACATTTCATGCTTGTTTTTTGAAAATGTGTTTGGCTACCCGCAGGTAGCTTGAAACTTTTGATGTTCTTCCCAATTCAAGATAACCCAACCTCACCCACAGGCATTCAGGCAGATAATATCAGATAAGCACATAGCCTCAATGGTAAGCATGCTATCATGGCATTCACTCACACGCATGCAAGGATGCTTAAACAGCATAAGCTTACCGAGTAACTCCAAGCCAAAAAAGAGTTACATTAGAAATTCATGCATGATCTAAGTATACAGAATGCCTAATGCAACACACATGCAAAACATGCAAACTATAAGCAGGCTCGGCTATTCTAAACATGGCATATGAAAATGCTACAACTAACATGTATTTCAACTTTGAAATCGAAAATACAGTGCAGTTAGTTTGATGCGCCGAGCCGGTGCATGTAATACAGATGAATGAATGCAAACATGCTGTCATACTGTATGCTAATTTAAATATGCGCTAATCTAACCATCATAAGCGGATAAATAAAAGGGAACGGACATTGAGAGATGGTCTACGGGACCTCTCCCTCCCCTTAGGAAAAGAAACAGAGAAAACCGAGTCTGGTTCGCAAACCGAGATAAGGCACAGAAGAGGGTTCGGAAGTCCGGAGGTAGGGCTCACGGCCGTGACTCTGAAACTTCTGAACAAGCACATTACGCAATATCACCAAGTGCTCAACTGGTGACGTCTGAGTCTCAAGGTCGGTCAAAAATGGGGTGTCTACACCAAGCTTCTAAAAGAAGCTAAACCAAAAGGGTCAAGCTTCTTAAGGAAGCTAGACCAAAGGGGTCAAGCTTCCTCAAGAAGCTCAACAAAAGGTCAAGCTTCTCTTAGAAGCTAAACAAAAGGGACCAAGCTTCTTTAAGAAGCCAAAACAAGAGGGTCAATCCTCGGAGGATGGGGCAATGCCTCCCAGCTGGCACAGCTGGACAGCACTCAAAGAGACAAAAAAGTAGAAGACTGGCTGACCAGTTCAAGTGGTCGGCCGACCACTTGCCCTGGTCGGCCGACCAGGGGTTAAAAGGTTCAAGTTGAAAAGGTGGTCAGCCTACCCATATTGGTGGCCTTCCAGGTGAATGCAACTCAATGGTGGTATGGGAGACCAGAAATTGTGGCTCAAAAGTGAGAGAGACCACTTACCTGTCAAGAAAAATCGGCCGACCGGGGAAAGGTGGCCTCCAAGAAGAAAAGGTGGTCTCTCACCCTTGTACCACCTTCCTAACAATGAAACTAGGGTCCATGCCAAAAATGAACCCACACCGATGCAAAACGAAGGTTCGGGGGCCAAAACGCGCAGCCGGGGGCCCCAAAAACTGACTGTTAAGCATCAAAGGTGGCGTGCAACCACAAAGGTGGTCTCCCAGGCCACAGTGTCCCTCTAGAGGGAGGAAACAAGGTGTGTGCCAACAATTGAAGCAAATGGAGAAAGTTAAGCGGTCCCGAACCGAGGCGCACGGCCGACGGCTCCGAAAACCGAAAACTGGTCTCAAATGGGAAAAGTGGCCAACGACCACGAAGAGTAGCGTACGACCACTGAGAGATGGTCTACGAGACCTCTCCCTCCCTTCGAGAAGAGAAAACAGAACCCGATTTGCAAACCGAGACAAAGCACAAAAGAGTCCCGAAGTCCGGAGGCAAGGCTCTCTGCCGAGACTCTGTAACCTCAGAACGAGCACAACATGAGCAATCACCGAGCACTCAATTGATGACGTCTGAGTCTTAAGGTCGGTCAAAAATGGGGTGTCTACAATCCCTGTTAACTGCGGGGGCAGAGCTAGTCTATTTACTACTTCGCCCACTGTTTCCAATACCTCAAAAGGTCCAATATATCGTGGTGACAACTTCCCCTTTCTCCCAAAACGTACGACTCCACGCTTGGGTTGCACCTTTAGGAACACGTGGCTACCTACTTCAAACATCAATGGTCTTCTCCTCCTGTTTGCACAATTCTTTTGACGGTCTTAAGCAGTCTTTAACCGTTGTTGGATCAATTTGACCTTCTCAGTAGTCTCTAGAACAAGTTCAGGTCCTATCAGATTTGCATCACCCACCTCCGTCTAACAAATCGGCGATCTACAAGGTCTTCCGTATAATGCTTCAAAGGGCGCCATACCGATGCTAGCTTGAAAGTTGTTGTTGTAGGCGAATTCAATTAGGGGTAGGTGTCATTCCCAACTTCCTTGAAAATCCATTGCGCAAGCTCTCAACATATCCTCAAGTGTCTGGATGGTGCGTTCAGATTGTCCATCTGTCTGTGGGTGAAAGGCGGTGCTAAAACATAACTCAGTACGAAGAGCTTCCTGCAGGCTCCCCAAAAATCGAGAGGTGAATCGTGGATCATGATCTGACACAATAGATACCGGAATTCCATGTAGTCAAATGATCTCCCCAATGTAGAGTCTGCACATAGACTCTAAAGTGTCGGTCATCTTATAGGGTAAGAAATGTGCTGACTTGGTGAGACGGTCCACTATTACCCATATAGCGTCGTGCCCCCTAGGTGACTTAGTCAATCCTGTCACAAAATCCATCGTCACATACTCCCACTTCTATTCAGCTATCGGTAGAGGTTGCAACATTCCCCCTTCTTTCTGATGTTCCGCCTTCACTTGTTGGCATGTCAGACATTTTGCTACAAATTTAGCCACTTCCTTCTTCATTCCATTCCACCAATACTGCCTCTTCAAATTTTGGTACATTTTAGTCCCTCCTGGATGTACCGCAAATGCAGAATGATGACATTCCTTCTGTACCTTTTCTCTAAGTAACTCATCACTTGGTACAAACAATCTACCTTGGTATCTTATACTCCCATCGGGGTGAATTACCCAATCGGGCATGGGTTCTCTTGATTCCAGATGTCCCTTGATATAGGCTACCGCTTGATCGTGCTTCTGGGCCTCCATGACCTCATTCATCAACATAGGCATCACCTTCTGCGCACTAAGATATGCTCTTGTATCTTGAGATTCTACTTGGATCCTGAACTCATTGAGTGTCTTAATCATATCCCATTCCTTGACAGAGATCTTAGCCATCATCCCTTTGCTCTTGCGACTTAGAGCATCTGCTACTACATTGGTTTTACCAGGGTGATATGAGAGAGTGAACTAGAAATCCTCAAGATACTCCATCCATCCTCTTTGTCTCAAGTTAAGGTCCTTCTGTGTGAATAGATACTTCAAACTATTATGATCTGTGAAAATCTCAAATTGTTCCCTATATAGGTAATGTCGCTATTACTTTAGGGCAAAAACGACAGCTGCTAACTCCAAGTCATGTGTGGGGTAGTTACGCTCATGAGGTTTCAACTACCTGGATCCATACACGACTACCTTTCCATTTTTCATGAGCACGTAACCCAACCCTTCTTTAGACGCATCGCAATACACAGTGTACCCCTCTTCTCGTTTTTGGATGGTCAAAATTGGCGCACTAGTTAACCTCTTCTTTAGCTCTTGGAAGGATTTTTCGTAAGCTTCGTCCCACTCATACTTTACTCCTTTTTTGCGTCAAACGAGTCATTGGTTTAGCTAGTTTGGAGAAATCTTGGATGAACCTCCGGTAATAACAGGCCAATCCTAAGAAGCTGCGAATTTCTGACACGGTTTTTGGTTGTCTCCAATCTAATACTGCCTCCACCTTGGTTGGATCCATTGCAATCCCATTCTTTGATACTACATGCCCTAAGAATTTTACTTCATTCAACCAGAACTCACATTTACTCGCCTTGGCATATAACCGATTATCCCTAAGAACTTGGAGGACAATCCTTAAATGTTGCTCATGCTCTTCTTTAGACCTTGAATATATCAAGATGTCATCAATGAACACTACTACAAACTGGTCAAGGTATGGTCTAAAAATCTTATTCATTAGGCTCATGAATACTGCCGGTGCATTGGTTAGTCCGAAGGGCATTACTACAAACTTATAGTGGCCATATCTAGTACGAAAGGCAGTCTTTGGTATATCCTCCTCCTTGACTCGTAGTTGATGGTAACCTGACCTGAGATCGATCTTTGAATAGCACCTTGAGCCTCTAAGTTGGTCAAAAAGGTCATCAATCCTTGGAAGTGGGTATCGGTTCTTAATCATGACTCGATTGAGTTGACGATAATCGATGCATAGCCTCAACGACACATCCTTCTTTTTAGCAAACAACACGGGTGCTCCCCATGGCGAAGTACTTGGCCTAATAAATCCTATCTCGAGCAATTCCTGTAGTTGTGTCTTCAATTCTTGTAGTTCTGCTGGTGCCATACGATATAGAGCCATGGATATTGGGGTAGTTCCAAGTTGCAGCTCGGTGCTAAAGTCTACTTCCTGGGTTGGCGGCAATCCTGGTAATTTCATAGGAAATACATCTGCATAATCGCATACTACGCGCGAAAATTCTATTTCTCCTTGGCCCTCCTCATTTAGAATCAGACTTGCTATCCTACCCGCAAGTTAATCGTGCCACTGCGTCCGATGTTTTGTTGAAGCCATGGGGTCTTGTCTATCCCCCTTAAACTGGAAACGTGTTCTATCTTGCGTGTAAGCTACCACTTTCCTCTGACAACAATCGATCACTGCTCGGTGGGCGGACAACCAGTCCATGCCCAAGATGATATCGAAGTCTGACATTTCCATGACACGAAGGTCGCAAGCTAAGTGTAGGTTCAACATTTCTATTTTACAACCCTTACAGATCAATCCTACCCGAATGCATCCTCTCATAGGTGACATTACACTTAAGGCAGTTTCTAAAGGTTCACATACAAGTTCTAATGACTTAGTACAAGCAGAGGATATAAAAGAATGTGATGCATCGGTATCGAATGAAACATGCACCCAAGAATTGTATAATACTAAATTACCCTCAATTATAGACGGGTCTGCTTCTTCTTCTTACAGGGCAAAGATTCTGCCGGTTGCCTTCTGGTTGCCACTGGTCTTGGCGTTCTGAGTTCCTCTACTCTTCTGGTGCTGCTGCCCGGTAGATCCTGTCTTATTTGTCCAAGGCTTCTGCCCACCTAATGCCTGGGCATTTGCTCTGGAACCTCCTCCTTGGTATCCAGATGGAGGGAGTTGGGGGTATTCATTCTTTTTGTGCCCTAATTATTGGTAATGAAAGCACTGGATTTGTCCCATCAGCCTTTGTTGATAGCCTCTTCTCTGGATCTGTTGCTGCGGTTGCTGTCGTTGTTGTTGTGGTTATGGTCTGGAGTAGGGCTTTGAGGTCATGCTTCCCTTCTGGTTCCTCTGAGGTCTAATAGATGCCTGACTCCCTTTTCTCTTGTTCCAAGCTTTCCTAGCGTCGTTTACTTCCCTTTCTGGGCATTTGCTCCGGAACCTCCTCCTTGGTATCCAGATGGAGGGAGTTGGGGGTATTCGTTCTTTTTGTGCCCTAATTGTTGGTAATGAAAGCACTGGATTTGTCCCATCAGCCTTTGTTGATAGCCTCTTCTCTGGATCTGTTGCTGCGGTTGCTGTCGTTGTTGTTGTGGTTATGGTCTGGAGTAGGGCTTTGAGGTCATGCTTCCCTTCTGGTTCCTCTGAGGTCTAATAGATGCCTGACTCCCTTTTCTCTTGTTCCAAGCTTTCCTAGCGTCGTTTACTTCCCTTTCAGATTCTAATGTCGTTTCCAGCACCTCGGCATACGAGGGCAGTCATTGCGGAAGAACTTTTCCCCTGATTGTAAGGTCCAGTCCCCACTCGAACGTCCTTGCTTTCTCTTCATCATTTGCTACGTATCTGGTTGCGTAACGGGCTAGCTCTTCAAATTTTGCAGCATACTGGGTCACGGTCATATTTCCTTGTTCCAGGTTTTGGAATTCCTTGACTCGTTCTCGGCTTATAGTACTTAGGAAATATTTATTTAGGAATAGTTCCCTGAACTGGTTCCATGATAGGCTCGCTACGTCACGAGTATTCTTGATTAACTCCCGCCAATGGTCACCCTCATCATCAAGCTCGAATACTGCCAAAGCTATTCTATCAGTGGCCTCGGTTATGCCCATGGTGTCTAGCATTTTCTCTATCTGCCGAAGCCAATTTTCAGCTATCTTCGGGTCTGGTACGCCTGTGAACTTTGGGGGCCTCTACTTCCGAAACTGAGAAAAGAGTCGAGTCCTCTCATTCTGCCGATTGTTCCTTATTTGCCCTAGTTCCTCCAAAATTTGATGACCTAGGTTATTGGGGATGTCAGCCCCTGCGGGGATGGGTCCGTGTTGATTCCTGGGACGGTTTCGCACATTGTTGCTGGTTTCGGTATAGCCATTAGCTCGCATGTCCACCATTCTGTTCATGGCACGTGGTGAGTTGGTTTCCAGTCTTAGAAAATCTTACTACTTAGATTTGAAATAAAGGTTCAATTTCCTTAGGGTGCACTAAAGCAAGTAACAGTCAATAACATAGATCAACACATCATTCATATATTATAATAGGCATCATTACAAAAGGGCTCTTATATCGGAGTTACATTCAAAGTGCATCTACGCATTACAAGTTCATGCTATCTTATTCTAAGGATCCCCATCAGCGGATCTTACAAAAGTCTAGTTTTACTATCCCTCGAATTAATTCTCGTTTCCCAACCAATCAAAGTCTTCTTCTGTGTCTTCATCAGCGGCGTCAGTGGCTTGGTCTGGAGAGCGAGGGGTGTACATTGGTGAGGGGGGATTGTGTTCAGATGACACCTCTATAGGGTAGGCTGGGTTTGCTCCTTGTTGTTCTGGTGACTGCTCCATATTCATTGGTTGATGGTTGCCTGGCTCCTGATAAGAAGATGTGTGACTTTCAGCCGGAGTTGATGGTCGGCGGTATGCTCTGGTGGTTAAAGCTTGGTGTATCAAGAAGTCCACCCTCTGATCATCTTGCTCTATTCGGTTCGCCTTCTTCACTGCTCGGCTCAAGAATTGTAGGCGGCGCCGCACCATGGACCTCTTATGCTCCCTCGTATAGCGGTAGTACTCTGTCTCCATCTTACGTATCTCGGTTCTGATCATTTCTTCGGCGGCACTTATACAGCGCCAGCATCTAAAGTAGGGGCTAAAAAACATGGCCCTCCTTCCTTGCATACGGAAAGTACCTCACGAGTCGAGACTAACGCTGCGTCCTGGATAGTCCCTTGATGACATCCTAAGGTGGAAAAGATTTTTATTAGTTAATCTTCTTATAATAGCGTGATAGAATAAAATAAGATAAAGGGGTAAGGGCTTCAAGAGTCGAGTATAGGGTTACGAGGGTTAAGGGTTAAACCTAGGCTCTGATACCAAGTTGTGACGCCCGATTCTACACTATTGGTTGCAGTCAAGGGAGAGTCATTAATGAGTCCTATGGTCAATAACCAAGTAAGATCCTAGATCACCGTAGGAGTCAAAATAGCCTCCTTTCTAAGTCCAGCTTTCTTAGGCAGGGCACTACCCTTTTGACAGATCTTAAAAGGTATTGACACTAGGTCTCATAAGCAACGATAAGGTTCATACATATACGTAGAATACAAATACATAACAACCACAATATACTTAATTCAAAAGATGGTTCCATTACATTACATCCCAAAAGGAAGCTTAAATCTTCACATGAGTCTTACAAAATATCCAAAAAGAAACTTCTAATTTTTCTAGGATAGCCAAAAGTCTTCAAAGGTTTCAGGCTCGTTGTCTCCAGCTATGAGTTCCTCTTCGTCACCTGGCATGATACGCCGTGAGCTTTGAATGCCCAGTAAACACATACACACCCCATCTCTTTTTCCCAGTCCAATACACAATCACAATTATAACATCAAGTAGTAAAGCATGATACTCAAATAAATAAATAAAGGGTTAAGTTAGATGTTAGCAAACTAGAAATCCCCCAAAGAGATTTCGTCCCCCAACCACAAGAATCGGACGCGGATTATTTGGTATGCCCCCTCTTTTGCTGCTTTGTTGTAGAACTAACCTCGGATGCCTACCAACGGTTATGTACCGTGTAGTACCAACCGCAGGGCCTCAAAAGAGACGGTAAAATAGGGCCTTGCCCGAATCCCTCCTTACACCAAACCACCTAGGGTCCGAATACAACCGCTCCGTTCAAGGGTCCCGAAAACCACTTGCGCAAGACTTTAACTTCCAAATAGGGAACGCATCCCAACAAACCATACATCACATATTATCATCTTTTCATTACTCAAGTGATCAAAAACCCAATACCCTTCCAATTAGGTTTCCTGTTGAGTTAAATGTTTTACATCAAGGTTAGTCCAACTTACAAGACAATAATATCCACATAAGCATGCATCCTTAAGATGAGGAAGACAAATAACATAACTATAACACATATAATATCATGCCAAAATATGCTCATAAGCTAATAAACATTTTCATGAATACGAGGGCATAAAACATCCATGCATAACGAAATTTCCAGATTTAATATCACATAAAGATTAAAATGAAAAGACTATTCTAGATCTTTCACCAGACTCGGCCTTCCTATGGTTCGTAGAGAATTTGATCTAGTTTCTAGAACATATTTCGGAAATGGGGTTGCTTTTCTAGATTTCCAGTTATTTAGAAAACATTCCAGCGCTGTCCAGATTTTGTCCAGATCCGTCGACCGTTACGAAAATATGATTTTCTTGTAAACCTCTTCATGTTTTCAATGAAACCAATTTTAGTTGAAATCTAACTTCTCAAGGAAGATTTTTACAGAAAATGGAGGTCCAGAATAATTTTATACATTTTTCTAGAATTTTTGGAAGTGGGCTGCGAAAAATAGATTCTAAGGTACCATGCCCAAAACTAGAAGATTTATGAGAAAAGGGGTCTACCAAGGGAGAATTTTCGTTTCTTTTGTGATGAAAACAGGCCAACTAACATACCTTAAACTCAGAAAATTTACTTGGAAGTGTGCCTTTGGAAAGTTTGAGAAATTTGTATGAAAAAAGATGGTTTTGTGCCAAAATGGGAAAAATACAAGACAGGTAGAGTCAATACTCAACTCTTAGCACCTTTAACACAAGTAACTCATCAAAAACATATATGAAAACATTATTTAGAACCATTAGAAACATGTATTTGAAAAAGGAAAATGAAAGAAAAGGTTGTGTTGTGGCTTACTTGTTAAGCTTTGAATAAGAAGGCTCTCTTCTTCCTCCCTCTTCCTCTCTAGACTTCTCTCTCTTGCTCTCCTTTCTCTCCTCTAGCCGAATGTGTGTGTGAGTGTGTTGTTTGTGCATGCCAAGCTAGGGGATGTTGGTATTTATAGACAATTTTTGATGTAAAATGTCCTAAAAGCCCATTAGTTGGAAATGGATGGAAAGGTTAGGATTTGTTTGAAGTTTAAGGGAATAGGAGTGATTTGGGAGGCTTACTCAAGGATTAGTTAACATCTAGTTGAAATGAAACTAGTTTTGGAATTAACATCCTAGGTCTAGGGTACTAGGTTTGTGGTTTTTCTAGAATTTCATGATGATAAATTTTGAAAATTGTCTCCTCACTTTCTCCTAGAATGGTCGGCCCTAGGGAAGGGTAAAGGGGCTATCTTTTAATCAATTTAGGTTCTAGGGCACACTCCTCAAGTCCTAAAAGCCCATTAGTTGGAAATGGATGGAAAGGTTAGGATTTGTTTGATGTTTAAGGGAATAGGAGTGATTTGGGAGGCGTACTCAAGGATTAGGCAACATCTAGTTGAAATGAAACTAGTTTTGGAATTAGCATCCTAGGTCTAGGGTACTAGGTTTGTGGTTTTTCTAGAATTTCATGATGATAAATTTTGAAAATTGTCTCCTTACTTTCTCCTAGAATGGCCGGCCCTAGGGAAGGGTGAAGGGGCTATCTTTTAATCAATTTAGGTTCTAGGGAACACTCCTCAAGGTGTATATATATATCTCACTTGATTGATGGTACTTATGATACAAGGGTACATGTACTAGCTTTTGGGGTAAATTTTGAATTTAAATAAAGAGTGAGGGTTTGGAGTTAAATACATGTATTGGAACCCTACTTATGTAAAATTTAATTAAATTAGGTTAGGGAACCTAATCCGGCTAGGATAATTCCCGTTTTGATAAAAAAAAAAAAAAAAAAAGGAAATGCTAACCAACAAGATTCGAGTTAATTCAAGTAACCGAGGGGCTTTAAGAAAATAATTCAAACATTAGGATCTTTAAAGTGAATACATATTTCAGTGGCTTCACATTAATGATGCATGCTTATGTGGATATTATTATCTTGTTAAGTTAGTCTAACCTTGATTTAAAACATTTAACTTAATGGAAAACTTAATTGGGATGGTATTGGGTTTACGATCTTTTGAGTAATGGAAAGATGATAGTATGTGATGTATGGATTGTTGGGATGCGTTCCCTATTCGGAAGCTAAAGTCTTGTGCAAGTGGTTTTCGGAACCCTTGAACGGAGCGGTTGTATTCGGACCCTAGGTGGTTTGGTGTGATACGGGATTTGGGCAAGGCCCTATTTTACCGTCTCTTATGAGGCCCTGCGGTTGGCACTACATGGTACATAACCGTTGATAGGCATCCGAGGTTAGGTCTGCAACAAAGCAGCAGACGAGGGGGCATACTGAATAATCCACGTCCGATTCTTGTGGTTAGGAAGACGAAATCTCTTTGGGGGATTTCTAGTTTACTAACATTTAACCTTGTAACCATTTATTTATTTAGTTGAGTATCATGCCTTACTACTTGTTGTCATTTTGTGATTGTGTATTAGACTGGGGAAAAAGGGACAGGGTGTGTGTGTGTTTACTGGGCATTCAAAGCTCACGGCGTATCATGCCAAGTGCCAAAGAGGAGCTTATAGCTGGAGGCGACGAGCCTGAAACCTTCGAAGACTTTTGGCTATCTTAGAAAAGTTAAAAATTTCCCTTTTGATATTTTGTAAGGCTCATGTGAAGTTTTAAATTTTCTTTTTGAGATGTAATGTAATGGAACAAGCTTTTGAAATTAAGGATATTTGTGTTTGTTATGTGTTTATATTCTATATATACATATATATATATATATATATATGTATGAACCTTATCGTTGCTTATGAAACCTTGTGTCAATACCTTTTAAGATCAGTCAAAATGGTAGTGCGCTACGTAAGAAAGCTGGACTTAGAAGGGAGGCTAATTTGACTCCTCCGGCGATCTGGGATCTTACTTGGTTATTGACCATAGGACTCATTAGTGACTCTCCTTTTTCTGCAACCAATAGTGTAAATTCGGGACGTCACATGTACTCTATATATGATTATGCTTATAAATACATTGTATATGTATATTTGTTTGGGAGGAGAAAAGGGGATGGACTCCATTTAAAGTAAGTTGGCCGAAGTATCCTGGATGAAAGACCCGAAATTTTATATATAAATGGGTGCCAATTCCTTCGAACAAAATATCCGTAAAATGGCAAGTTTGAAGTGTTTATGTGTGTTTTGCATAAATGGAAAACCATTGAATTGTAGTCTCATTTTGGTTGTTGAAAGATAATGAATTTAATTCATGAATTGAGTAATATATATGAACTGGAGATGAATTTGGGGAAAATGGATTAAGATTGGCCTTAGTGGCATATGGGTATGCAGGCCTTGTGGATGCTTCCATATCGGTATTGTTTATGTACGTGGTACTTATACCTTTGCTAAACCTCATAAATTGTGTTAGATTATCTCTACTGGGCTGTTGGCTCACCCTATACGAGAATATCATTTTCAGGTGCAGGTGAAATGTTTCCTTCAAGGCAATAGCATGGATGGACTTTCGGGAAGCAAGGGCCTCTTATTTATGCCTTATGTGTGTATGTTTGTTATTTGCAAAGCCGAGGGCTTAAGGTGTAATGAGCGAGACTCAATTTGTGTAACCAAGCAATGACTTGGAAAGATGTAAGCCTACATGGCATTTAACTAGTTGTTAAATAGTGAACTCTGATGTATGAAAGTATGTTGATTCTCATATTTATTCTGCATATGAGTTATCTTTATTGTATTATTTTGGGGGCGTTACAACTTGGTATCAAAGCGTACCGGGTTTGAATACTATGGGTACGTGGGAAGTGGTTAGTACCACAATGGGTTTGTCTCACTTGATTGAGATGTTAGCATGTATTGTATACTTATGTGATAACATGCTTATGTGATTATGTGAGTATGGAATTTAGTTCCTAAGATGTTGATTGGATCTACGGGTTTGTGGAAGTCCTATTAGAAAAGCATTTGATCACTGCTATTTCTAATTGGAACTCTAGCAACGCCGTGGGACGACCATTATCTTGGAAGGAAATCCGTATGTGTTTATGTGATTACATGTCTATGTGGAGTGATTTATTGTTGTCCAATATATTAGGCTGCGAGTGAGTTAAACCTGGCACGTTTATAAATGTGCTAATCCTGTTGTTACCTTTATTAGGATGTCAGGACGTGGACGTGGTGGCAATAAGCATGAGGTGCCTTTACCGGATGATATTCCGGCACAGGAAGAAGGAGTTGGTCAAGCCAATGTGGTTGAGCCGGTAAATCAACAGGCCATGGGCGCCTTAGCCCGTGAAATGGCCAGAGCATTGAGAGAATCTATGGACATTCTCCGAGTTGAGAATCAACCAAGTAGCTGAAGCAGGGCCATCTTTCTTAAAGAGGGAGTTTTTCCGGTCGAATCCGGATGAGTTTGTGGGTGATCCTAAGGAGCCATTGAAAGCAGATAAGTGGCTAGAACAGTTGGTGAAGACATTCGAGATGCTTGGTGTAGACGCGCCCGCGTGCGGCCCCGCTACAGTTCGGACTCGATTTTGTTTGTGGTTCTAAATCTGAACCAAAGAGTCCAAATCCGGCAAATCGTTTTGAGAAACAGATTTTTGAAAAGAAATGCCAAACATGGACTGCTTTGCCAGATACAGAGTCGCCACCTAAATATTTTTTATGGGGGAATTTAGGAAACCCTGACTCGGTGCCAAAGGCCACGTGTCCGTCATCACCAAAGTTGCCTCGGCTCGGGAGCTTGGGTACGATTGGGGAAGGTCAGCTATGAGCACCCCCTCTCGCCCGATCCGAGGATCGGCCTCTACTAACCATGATATCCGATTTTGAAAACGTTATGTGTTCTTATTCCGGTTATTAGCCTAGAATTACTATGTTATGCGCACAGCAAACAAGTATAGACAAAATCACCTAAGTTGGAACAAAACATAGCATGTTTGTTTTGAAAATGGTTTGCTACTCGCAAGTAGGCTAAAATGCAGGTTTTGCCACCCTCAAGTGGACTTTTAGGAAAAATGGTTTTGCCACTATCGAGTGGGCTTAAAACTCGCAGTTTTAATGAATTATCCTAATTTAGGCAATTCGACCTTTATCCACAGGCATTCAAGCAGTTATATCACATAAGCAGCTAGCTTCATGGTAATCATGTAATTATGGCAACACTTACGCGCATGCGGCATGCTAAAGCATAAAAGCTCACCTAGTACTCCAAGCCAAAACAGAATCCAGTTAGTAATCACATGCATGATCCTAGTTCATATTTGAAATGGCTAATGCAACACATGCAAAGATGCAATCTAAACAGGCTCGGCTATCCTTAACATGGCATGTGAAATGCTGCAACTAACAAATACTCAACTTGGAATTGAAATACAAGTGCAGTTAGCATGATGTACCGAGCCTGGTGCATGCAAGACAAATGTATGAATGCACGCATGCATAGCATAAGGTATGCTAATTTAAATATGCCCTAGTCTACCATCATAAGCAGGTAAATAAAAGGGAAGAAAGACGTGGGGTTGGAAGACATGCACACACGCACCCACACTTATTACAAATTTTTCCTCGCTCGGAGGGACCGAAAGAATAATACAGTCCGAATAACAAATCAACTATCCTAGCTAATTAATTATTACAGACCCTTAATTAATTAACAAAATAAATGCAGACAGAAGGTGGCCGCAGTCGTGCCTCGGAATGCGCGAATGATGCATGCTCGGTCCATTTTCCCGGAAACCCATACCATGCCACTGCTGCCTCTGTTAATGCTACCTTGCTCCTTTGAAAATTGCCAAAATCTCAGGGTATCTTCAATGAGAACTGCATAACACCACCGGCTAAGTGAAATGACCACCGGCCATGGGAAATTTCCATCGGCTGCTTTCAAGTCCATCGGCCTCATATCCTTTGCCGGTCGGCATTCTTCAGTGCCGGTCGGCAGAAACTTCCTGCAGAAGCTGGTTTTTGACAGCAACAAGGACAGACAGTGCATGGCATAGAATTTCAAGCACATGTATGCGCGGGCACACTCCCTATCATGCAAGGGACTCAAGGGAGCATGACCCTCGACCCTCGGGCCATCAATTACGCATGATGGCCTAAGAGGCCAAGTTTTGCAACTTCGATATCAAATGCAATGCAAGCACAAAACACATCAAAGGGCCCCAACCCCTATCATGATTGATCAAGAGGCAAGGGATGCATGCTCAATGAAATGCAACCTAGGCATGGAGGCTAAGTACGCAACATGAACATGCAAATGAGCAATGTATACTAGGCACGCAACCTAAACATGTAAGCAAACATGGCATGCAACAACATGCGATGATGGACTTAAACTAACATGGATAGCTCGCAAGCATGCCAAAATCAGTGGCCATTAGATGAAAATGAGACACTCGAAATGCGTGCACGCATGCACGCAAACCGAGGACCAAACCTAAGGCATAGTATGAAACTCTAACAAGGCATGGCGAGGCATGAAATATGGAATACAAGCATGTAATTTCAGCACTGAAATGTGGTATAAAACAGCCCCGAATCACGGAAAAATAGAACCCGATGCATGAAATGAAACCGAAATGCAAAACTAGGCCCATGCATTGGCCTACAGCTATATAAAACATGCATTATTCAATTATGACATGTGAAGAAAGATTCTA
>NW_021026609.1:426393-443709 GCF_004153795.1 Camellia sinensis | reverse complement strand
AAAAAAAAGTACTTTGGAATTTGCTACTCGCAAGTAGGCTAAAATACGGAGCTCAATGAGTCATTCCAACTCAAACAATCCAACCTTCACACACAGGCATTCAAACAATTATATCACGCAAGCATTTAGCCGCATGGCATAAAGAAAACTTGAAAGTATTGATTAAAGCAAATAAACTCGGGGCATAGTCAGGTGTTCCGGCGTCCCCTCCTAGAGCTTGTGGAAGCCCCTGATGCGAAAGTAGGCCCAACCTAAGCCTCTTCATCAAGCCAAGCTATGCACTCATCAGAGAGACTGCAACTGAAAGTGGGAGGGGGCCAGAATCTCTCTCGTTCTCCTTGCTTTGGCATACCGAGCTAACTGTGCACCTCGGACTAGAAATGTAGCAGGGTACTCTATCCAAGAGGTGATGGGGACTGTACAGATTCGGACTCAGGTTGGTCCAGGGCAACAGGTAAAGCTTCTCAAAGAAGCTATACAAAAGGGTCAAAGGGACCAAGCTTCTAAGAGAAGCTAATGCAAAGGTGCAAGCTTCTTGAGGAAGCCAAGACAAGGGGTCAAAGCTTCCTCAAGAAGCTTTGAGCAAAGGGTGCAAAAAAGAGGGTCAAAAGGGGTGCAAAGGGTGCAAAACACCCACACACGTGCATGGGGAGCAGAGTCTGTGCATTCCAGCTGGCACAGCTGGCATCCATTCAATCTGTAGAATACTCCGGAAGGTCATCGGCTAGCAAACTTGGTCAGTCAGCCATCTTTTCTGGCCGGTCGGCACAATAAATTTCCGGTCGGATAAATAGATTGCCGACAAATGCTTCCAAGGTCAAAAAGTGGCCGGTGGTGTCTAGATTGAAGCCCCGGAAGTTATCTTTCCAATGGCGCAAACCTTAAATTAAAATTCCTCCTGTGCAAAAAGTTATGGCCTTTTTGGTGAAGCCGCGCAGATTCGATCGAACCGGGATGATGCCCAACTTCAACTGATCATATCTCCCCCACCCGGACTTGGCTTTAAGAGATTCTTGAGTGAAAAATGAAGCCCCCGAAGTGAGCTTTCCGATGGTGGTGGCCCCATAGCTAAAATCCAAGTATGCAGATTAATAAGCCCGATTCAGCGAGGACTGCTCGACTCCCTTCTACCCAGATTCATGCCTGTCTTCTCCTCCAACTTGGTTTCTTCTCTCTTCCCCTCCTTTCTTCAACTTCAAACCCCTAAGCAAGGTGTTTTGAAATATTTTTCAAAGATTTCATCTCTCTTTCATTCATTTCCATTTCGTCCCTGCTCGGTTTACCAAAAAGCGCAACGTTTGACAAAATGCGAGCCTCGGAACAACGCAGAAACTTCATTTCAAAATTTTTTTGAAAGAGAGGGTTTTAAGGTCTAAAAACCATCCAAAATAGCTTTGGTCCAAAACGGGGTGTGAATTTGAGACTTGTCTCTCTCCTTGGCGAAGAAACTGGATCTTTGGCGTGCACACCTTTTATCACCAAGTAAACCATCAGTAACGCCCAAGTCTTATGGGCTGTCAAAAATGGGGTGTCTACACTTGGCATCGAGGATGATCAGTTGAAAGTGACCTTGGCATCTTTCTAGTTGAAGGGGGATACGGGTCAGTGGTGCAAGTATGCGCGTGGGCACATTGGAGGAACTTGGGAGGCTTTTGTTGAGGCTTTCCAGGATAAGTTTCTACCTCCCACGGTTAGGGAGAAGTTGAGAGATCAATTCTCTAAATTGTTGCTGTTGAACACGCCAGTGACTGAGTTTGAGGCAACCTTCACTAGTCTGTCGAGGTTTGCACCTAAGTTGGTGGCAACTGAGGAGCGCCGTTGTTTGGAATTTGAAAAGAGGTTAAGGACTGGGCTAATGTATAAAGTTGCCGGTTCCACGACTAGAGATTATGGGCGCCTTGTGCAGTCTGCAGCCCACCTTGAAACTATCATGCAGGCAGAAGATGAAAGGATGAGGGCCTCCAAAAGGAGTCAGGATAGTCAGGGAGACAGTAAGAGACAGAGCGTAGAAGGGTTCCTATCCTCAGTAGTCCCAGGGGACTCAGTCGAGGTCCAGTTTTCCAATACCTAGTTCAGGTTCTGGGAGAGGTGGGCAGGGAGATTTTACTTACTTTAAGTGTGGTCAGTTGGGCCACAAGTCTCCAACTTGTCCTTAGAGAGGAGGAAGACAGCGAGCAGCATCATCTTCGACTCATTTTCAGAGCCAGAGTCAGGGAAGAGGCCAGCCGCTCACTTGTTATCAGTGTGGGAAGGCGGGGCACCGAAAGAGGTTTTGCCCACAGTTGGGTGGTACACCTGGTGCGTCTGGTTCGAGACAGACACAGAGTCACCAGCCAGCACAGTCAGCATAGGCCTCGAGGGCCAATCAGGGAGTCTCTTCGGCTCAGTCTGTGCATCAGGCTTATGCTCCGAGGGGTGAGCAGGTTGAGCAGAGGCCTACTGGGCATATGTATACAGTTGTAGGGCCAGATCTTGTACCTGATCCTTTTGTAGTGAGAGGTACCTTTTTGTTTTGCAATTCAATTGCTAATGTGTTGATTGATACGAGTGCATCCCATTCTTTTATTTCGCATGCGTTTGCATCAGTTTTGGGTTTGGAGTTGACACAGTTAGCATCTCCTATTTGTGTAGAGTGACCTATTGGTGGTCAGACTGTCTTGAGACAGGGATGCTTCCATAAACCTCTTAAATTGTGTTAGATTATCTCTACTTGGTTGTTGGCTCACCCTATACGGGAATATCATTTTCAGGTGCAGGTGAAATGTTTCCTCCAAGGCAATAGCATGGATGGACTTTCGGGAAGTACGAACTTCTTATTTATGCCTTATGTGTGTATGTTTGTTATTTGTAAAGCCGAGGGCTTAAGATGTAATGAGCGAGACTCAATTTGTGTAACCAAGCAATGACTTGGAAAGATGTAAGCCTACATAGAATTTAACTGGTTGTTAAATAGTGAACTCTGATGTATGAAAGTATGTTGTTTCTCATATTTATTCCGCATATGAGTTATCTTTATTGTATTATTTTGGGGGCGTTACAGCATTCTCCAATTGAGAATTTTTCCTTTATAGCTCTCTCTTCTCCTGACGAGTATTAGCTAGTTGTTGTTTTAACAAGCTCACCTCATCTATCAATTGCTGATTTTCTTGTACTATTGCTTGTAGTCGTCGAGCCATATTAAAAACCACAGTCATCGCCTGTGTACTAAGAGCCATAATGTTATTAATAGCATCGATATCATCTCAATCACCAAAAACACTAGAACTCTCATTTACAGGAATAATGTGTGAATGCACTATCAGTAACCTTTCACTTACCTAAATTACAGGCATCTCGTGCATGTCAGAACTATTGATAGCTAAGGTAAGGAATGACATGATTACACAAGAAGGTAAAACAATTTTTTCTCTACCAACACTTGACAATTTTGTATCTCTGTCTATCATCTTTGTCACTTTTTATACACTACACCGATCCAATACTCGATGCATATCTGCTCAAATCTCTTGTTTGTCAACATTTTGGGCGCCGCTGCACCATTTTTCAAGCGGTGCTCCAAAATCCCCACAATGATCACGACAAGACATGTGAACCTTTATTATATATATATATTTTTTGCATCTGAGATTATTTTCTCAAATGTGTTTGTTTGATTTTTGTTTTGCTCACTGAAATTTTTTTTCTCTCTAATACTTTTCTATCTCCATGTTTTATTTTGATGATGTTCAAAGGGGGAGAAAATTATCAGTTTTAATTTTAAAATGTGAATTTGAATTGCCATACATGTGCTTTAACTTATCAAATGTGGATTTGAATTCCCATACATGTGCTTTAATACAATTAATCTGAATTTCAATACATGTGCTTTAAATTATCAAATGTGGATTTGAATTACCATACATGTGCTTTAAATTATCAAATGTGAATTTGAATTGCCATATATGTGCTTTAAATTATCAAATATCCTATGTTGTAAAATTATCAAATAATTTTTTGATTTTTATTTTGTATCAAATCCATACAAATATTGCCATCATAAAAAAGGGAGAGATTGTTAATCATGCTGTTTAATTTTGATGATGTCTAAAATATTATTTGAAAATTTTGAATTTTTAAATATACATATTCTATATTATTTGACACAAAATATTATCTGTTTAAAATATAGGTTGTATGATATATTTGTTAAAAATATTATTTAAATGAAAATATTTTGAAAATATCACTATTCACTTTTTGACAAATTTAAAATTGATTAATTGTATTACTTTGACAAAATTAATTGATTGGTTGGCTGGTCACTATTCACTTTTTGATAAATTTAAAATTAATTAATAGTATTATTTTGACAAATGTGATATTGATGAATTGATATACTCACATGGGATGATTGATTATTTTTATTTGAGTGTATTTATAATCTCTTCAACAATTACAAAACTTTAGAAGAGGTATACATATATGTATATTATCTGATATGAATATTATTTAAAGAAATTTTACTATGCTATCAAATTTTTAAAATAAAAAAAAAATTATTATGTACAAGTCACTATGTAAATCTATTTTCACATTATTGTTTTAGAAAAAGGTTAGCAGATCATTATTCATTAAGAATGACTTGACCAAAATTTTCAAACTTTTGTGGTTACTCCACGTGCTTGAAAAAAACAAAGTAAAAAAAGAGCATCTTGAGCTCATGTCATCCATCATCAGAAGATGAGCATCTTTCCTCTCACCGGATAGATTTTTGGATATAAATAGAAGTGTTGTGTGTGGAAAAAAATCAAGAACTTGAAGAGAAAAAATCTATGTGCTCCAAAATTTTGAGTGTATTGTATTTTGCTCTTTCAGTTTTAGATCTAAGTGTAGTCTTTGTTCTTACACTTTCATATCTACTCTTTGTGAGAAAGTTATTGTAAAAGATGATTAAAGTACCTCTTATTTTTATTCATTATTTTGTGAGAGATTTTTGTAAGGGTAAGGCATTTATTGTTGAGTAAGGCTCAATAGATAAAAGTAAGACCTATGTGAAATCCACAAGCTTGGTGAAGCCTTGGTGGTGCATTGATTCATTTTGATAGTAAAGAAATTCTCAAGGAGGTTCCTTGGGGAGTGGACGTAGGCCCAACGTGCCAACCACTATAAATCTCAGTGTTTGATTTTCTCTTCCTATCTCTCTTACTTTTATATTGATAATTATTGTTTTGTTTTTTTATTCTGAATATTGTGTTTATTATTTTTTTAATATTGTAAATTATTTTTAATAACCCAATTCACCCTCCTCTTAGGTTGCCTAATTGGAATAACAATGTCAAGAATGCCTTTCTCAATGGTGATCTCACTGAGGAAGTTTATATGCAACCTCCGCTTGGTTCCTTGTTCCATCCATCAAAGTTTGCAAACTTCGTCGTGTCAATTCTACTATTCATGACTTTGGCTTCTCCTCTAGTGCCTATGATTCTGCCTTATTTATACGTCAGACAGAGCATGGTATTCTTTTTCTTCTTCTCTATGTGGATGGTATTTCTAGTCTCAAATAGTTCCTCAGTCACCAATTTGAGATGAAAGATTTGGGTTTGCTTAGTTACTTCTTCGATTTGGAAATTTCTTATGATCCTTCTGGTTACTTTCTCATCCAGGCCAATTATATCTCTGATCTCTTGACTCGTGCTGGTCTTACCAATTACAAGACTGCCACTACTCTAGTTGATCCTCAAACTCGTCTCACATCTCTTGATGGTCACCTATTATCTAATACTACTTTATATCGTCAGCTAGTTGGCAGTCTTGTCTATCTCACGGTTACATATCCAGACATCGTCTATGATGTTCACATTGTCAATTAGTTAATGGCTACTCCTCACTCTCCATACTATGATGCTCTACTTCGCATTTTGCGCTATCTCAAAGGCATTATGTTTTGTTGTCTTCACTACTCAGCATACTCTTTTCTACAGTTACATGCATTTTCTGATGTAGATTGGGTAAGGGATCCTACTGACCACTGTTCTACTACAGGGTTTTGCTTTTTCTTGGGTGGTTCTCTCATTGTCTGGCGTAGCAAGAAGCAAACTCTTGTTGCTTGCTATAGTACTGAGGCTGAGTATCGTGCTCTTGCTGACACTGCTCAAGAGCTTGTGTGGCTTCGTTGGCTTCTTTCTTATATAGGAATTCCTCATCATGCTGCCACTAACCTCTATTGTGACAATCAGAGTGCCATTCAGATCGCACATAATGATGTTTTCCATGATCGTACCAAGCATATTGAGATTGATTGTCACTTCATACAACAACATGTTGCTAGTGACACTGTTCGTCTTATCTTTGTTACCTATGCTGATCAGACAACTGATATCTTTACCAAGGCTCATTCTCTAGGATGATTTTCTGATTTACTTTCCAAGCTCAAATTGATATCTGCATTACCACCTTGAGCTTGAAAGGGGGTGTTAAATATAGTATATTCTTTGTATATACCTTAGTTTCTCTACTATATAAAGGATATTGTATTATTAATTATTCAATTTTCAATATAAGAGTTTCTCTTTTCTCTTCTCTCTCTACTCTCATAACAGTACACACACACACACACACACACACACACACATATATATATATATAGCAACAATCTTTTCTTCTTTGTTGTCCAAAAGCTAAAGACATCATAGACAGAGTAGATTGAATAGAGAGAGAATATATTTTGGAATAGACTTATTTCCAATACCCTCTCTCTCTCTAGAACTCAACTATTCTCTTTCACCAGATTCAATCATGTAACTATCTCTCTCTCTCTCTCTCTCTCTCCCTATCTCTTTAATTTTTTTTTGGAAGCTAAATCATCTCTTTTCTAAATTAGGATTTACATTTTTTTTGTTATACATTTAAATGTATGTAATTTGGTGGAAGCTGTGATCATAGTTGTAATTCTATTAGATTTATTGTCTGTTTGGTAGTTTAACTGTTTAATTTGTTGTGTTAATTTTGTGTTAGGAACCCTAGCTTCCGCAAGAAGGGCTTGTTCTTTAGATCTCTTTGTACTTGTTCAATATCTAAAAATTTGAAGTTAGGTCTGGACTTTTCAAAGACCAATCTGGACATTTTGAAGACGGATCTATAACTCTCTGTGCAAGATCTGAGCTTTCTTTTCTATTTTCTTCTTGAGGTTATGATGATGACGATGGTGATGATGGAGCTATTTTTTTATCTGTTCAAAAATATGTTTTGTGTTTTTTTTAATCTATTTTTTATCAAAAAATAAAAAATAAAATAAAATTGAACACATAAGGTTTGGTTTGGTTTGGTTTGGCTTGGCTCGGCTTGGTATTGCAACAAATAAAAACATATTAATTTTTTTTTGGTTTATTATGTGAAATAATGAATGAGGAAACGGAGAGAAGATATCGTGACTGAGAGAGAGAGAGAGAGATGTTGGTGTGTTGTTGTATTGGATAATTCCAACAAAATGAAAACAAGTTTGTCAAATTTTAAACAAATAGATCAAATTTTTGAAATTTTTGAATAGATAGAAAAAGAAACTCACATATTTTAAACAGATAGAGAGAGAGAAATTCACAGATTTTGAACATATAGGGAAAAAATTCAATAGATAGATATAAATTTAAATAGATAATAAAAAAATTTGAACAAATAGAAAAAAAATTTGAACAGATAGATATAAATTTGAACAGATAAAAAAATTTAATCAAATAGTCAAAAAAAAGTTGATAAATAAAAAAAAAATAGTCAACAGATAAATTAAAGGGGTAAAATTGAAAACAAAATATCTTCCAAAATCAACAAAAGGATTTCTTATCAAACCATTTCACAAATGATGTACATTTCACCCACAAAAAACATTCACTGAACCTAATACTTTATGCTCTTCTTAGATTAGACTTCTCAACAAATTTCTCAAAAGATAATAATTCATTATTATTTCAATTTCCTTGCTAAACATAAAATAATATTATTTTTGACAACTAATAAAAAGCAAATTTATTCCTAAATTTTTATTTTTAAAACAATGATTGGTTGTGCCATCGGCCTTGTTTGGTGAATTTTTCTTTTTAAAATTAAAATCTGAAAATCAGAAAGCAGAAGTTAAAAGTACCAATATCTCAACTTCTAAATAATTAATTTTTTTTTTAAAACTTATTTAAGCTATTTTTGCCTAACAAATTATAAGTAGAAGCTGTACCAAATAGTTTAGCGCAAAACTTTCAAATAAAACTAAACTATAAGCGCCTCCTAAACGTGATAACAAACAGGTGTAATAAAGGGTTTGAGATCATCTTTGTCTTACTTTTCTAGTGTTAGTGTTGTTACATTCTCACAATTTGAATTTTTTTTCCACTCAATCAATAAGAGATTATTTATAAATATGAAAATAATTATACTGGAACAATCATAATTTAATAATTATAAAGCACCATAATAAAATGCTCCAATAATAGGAAGAGCATATCAATGTTTGCCTATCACTAGGATTCACATCTAAGAGTATCTCCAATAAATTCTTTAAACAAGATTTGTAAGTTATTATAATTAGTATCTTTATATTTTAGTCACTCTAAAATGCTAATTATTACAACAAAGAGTAACATTGAAGTGCAGAGATAAATAAATAAATATATTGTGGGGATATATTTTCTGTATACCAACACGTGGCATGATGACGCCGACGTGTCAGCCGAGGTGCCACGTGCCCTGGTAGTTAAGCCGAGGTCATCTCGGAGAAGCCGAGGTCATCTCGGAGAAGCCGAGGTCATCTCCGAAGATGTCGGAATCCGAAGATAAGGGTCAAGAGTCCTGAAGCAAAGAGGGGACTTAATTAAGATAAGGATAAACCTCTTAGGGAGTTTATCTCTATCTCCTAAAGAGTCCAGAGTAAGTACTAAGATTGGGGTACACAGAAGTCATATTTCTAGTTGGACTTGGATTAAGTATATTATAAAAGAGAGGCACCCCCGTGGGTCTAAGGTATGTAATTCATACCCTTGAGTATTCAGTTTAATACTTGATTATCCTTGAGAAACATACTGACTTGATCGTCGGAGTGCCCCCGGGTGGAAGAACCACCGCCGGAGCTTTTCCTTTCTGTTACAGGTTGCTGGAACCATCTATTCTGCCGGTGCTTTGCTGCTGATCACTAAACGGGCAGTGTGGTCAGATTTTTACCCACACAATTACTAGTGGTCCTTAACCTTAAGTATCGTTTGATTTTAGAAAATATATAAAAAATAATTTAAAAATATGTGAAAATATTAAAAATGAGTATTTATTCATAAATCTTTTTTCACTTATTTATATTAATCTTAATCAAATTATTTTCTTATATTTCAATAACTCATATTGGTGACATAGTTATTTTAACATTTTTAATAATAATATTCATATTAACAATGTGAATATTCACACTGTTTAGGAGATTATACAACCAGTTTATAAATTATATTAATTTAAAATTTTGTACTAGATTGTTTAATGTAATTTTTATTTATAACTTATTATGTAGATTTAACTTAAATAAGTTTAAAAAAAATTAATTTTTCAAAAATTATGAAATGAATACTTTTTAATTTCTATTGTCTTAATATCAATTTTTAGCTTAAAATAATATTAAACACCCATGACCACTACTGAAGGAGGAAAAATTAAATAATAATTTCAAAATATCAAGTAATCATATTTCTTCATCTATCACTATTTATTATGTCTATTTATATTTTCTAATCACTTAATACGATCAATTAATGTTTCATCTTCTCCGCCAATAGTATATCATCGACACGAAAGAGAGAGCTCTCAATTTTAACTTTAAATAATGGAAGTGAACCATATTTATTGGGGCCATTTCCCAATATAAGCCATTTTTGTATCGTATTTCCAAAACTAGGCCAACTTCTGACGGAATTCCAAAACTAGGTTAAAACGCTATTACTATTCGCGCTTTCACTGTTAGGAGCGTAAAAGTAGGTGAACAGTAAAATCGCGTTTACAAATAGCGACTTTGATTAATAAGTCGCTATTACAAATAGCGCTTCTAGGGTTTGTTAAAAACGCTTTTCCTAACAGCGCTTTTTTTAAAATAAAAACGCTATTCGTAATAGCGATTTTAAGAAAAAATTTTCCCCGGAAAAAACGCTATCTCTAATAGCGATTTCAGTACAAATTTTTTTTGCCAAAAAACGCTATTTGTAATAGCGATTTCATTTAAATGAAATCGCTATTACAAATAGCGTTTTTTGGCAAAAAAAATTTGTACTGAAATCGCTATTAGAGATAGCGTTTTTTCCGGGGAAAATTTTTTCTTAAAATCGCTATTACGAATAGCGTTTTTATTTTAAAAAAAGCGCTGTTAGGAAAAGCGTTTTTAACAAACCCTAGAAGCGCTATTTGTAATAGCGACTTATTAATCAAAGTCGCTATTTGTAAACGCGATTTTACTGTTCACCTACTTTTACGCTCCTAACAGTGAAAGCGCGAATAGTAATAGCGTTTTAACCTAGTTTTGGAATTCCGTCAGAAGTTGGCCTAGTTTTGGAAATACGATACAAAAATGGCTTATATTGGGAAATGGCCCCGTGTGTTTAAGCAATAGATACGTATGTCCCTAGGAAGCACGAGTGCGAGTGCAGGTGTGGATGTGGGTGCGAGTACGGTACGGGTGTGCAGATACGACAAATTCTTTAAAAAGTAGGATATAGGTACAACGGGGGTACGCTAATTTTTTATTATTATTTATAATATATAGCTAAACATCTATCATACAAATCAAAGCTTAATATCATAATTTAAAAAAAAAAATACAAAATCAAAATAATTTGTAAATTCTTTCACTTCATTCGAGTATATAATTTTTCAAATATTCAAATAACAATTTAAAACCATCAATATTATGAAAGTAATTACAATAAAATAAATACATCAGAATCAGTTTATGAACCCTGAATTTAAATGTTCCTTTCTTTTGTCTTCTCATATTTTAATTTTTTTTATTTTATATAATTCTAATTGTGTTTTCTACAGAATTATATTAGAAAAAAAAAATTAAATGTTGGACGGATCAGAAAAAATAATCAAAGAAGAGGAGATTGACTACAAGAGGAGGTAAGAAAACTCACCGGAAACAAGAAAAATCAGATGTTGGACTGATTTGGTTGTTTGCTGCGAAAAATGAGGGGGGAAATCTGGAAAAAAAAATAAATTCAAAGAAAGAGGAAGAAGAATCGAAGAAGAGGAACTAAGAGAAACTGATCGGAATATCGAGCTTTGCCGTCGACCTGCACCGTCACCTTCGAAGGAGTGTTCAATCGCCGACTGTGTTCTTTCGTCGAACTCGCCGCCTATGATCTTCACTAGAGAGAATTGAATCAAAACAATAAACTTGATTTCAATTTGTGTTATGTTTTTATTATTGCTAAAGAATCCCAAAGTTATTTAATTTTTTAAAATAGGCAAAAAAATTGCTCCGGTACCCTTACAATTGTTGAAAATCTTGTTGTTTACCCTAGCGTATCCATTGTGGACCAGGCTTCTACATATTATATAAAACGTACCTAGTGCGTTTTTGCCATACCGATACACATACTCGTATCCGATTCTTATAAGACAACATTTTTGAAGTACCTGTAGTTCATAGGTGTGTCCTCTCTAAAGAGTATTTGAGTCTAAATTATTTTTTAAAAAAATAAGACACATTTGGATGAGTGTTGGGAAAGTGTTCGATGAATATCAGTGTCTGATACAGACACACCATCTTTTTAGAAGTGTTTGTACTTCTTAAATAATAGTGTTAAAAGCACAAATATATAAGAAATGTCTGATGAGAAGTATGCGACACATACTCTATGCACTTACCCAAGTGTCGAGTGTCCAATATTGTAAGTTTGGGTGCTTCCAAAAAAGCTAAAAAGTTAAAAAGTTATTCAAAAAGTTAAAAAGTTAACACTATTCACCAAAAGTCAACAATTACGGCTGCACAACTCCTAATTCAAATTTTTCCCTACAAACCAATTTTTACAATTTTTTATTACACATTTTTCCATAAAAAGTCAAAAAATTAACCCAAACATCCATATTTTCAATCTCAATTTTTTAGTCCAAAAAGACAAAAAAGTTATTGCAATACCAAGGCCAAGCAAACCAAACCACAACCTTATGTGTTCTACATTTTTATTTTATTTTATTATTTTTTGATAAAAATAGATTATAAAAAAAACACAAAACTATTTTTGAACACTAACAAAAATAGCTCCATTCATCACCCATCGTCATATCTAACCTCAAGAAGAAAATAGAATCAAGAAAAGCTCAGTCTTCAAGCAGGATTTATAGATCCGTCTTCAAATATGTCCAGATGGTCTTTGAAATGTCCAGACCTTAATTTCAATTTTTAGTATTGAACAAAGTACAAAGAGATCTAAAAACAAGCCCTTTCTTGCGGAAGCTAGGGTTCTAACAGCAAAATTACACTGAACAAAATTATAAACCAGTTTAAACTACCAAAAATCCAATAAATCTAATAGAATTACATTTACTATGATCACAGTTCCACAATTAATACATTTAAATGTATAACAAAAAAAATGTAAATCCTAATTTAGAAAAAGAGAATGATTTTAGCTTCCAATAAAAAAAAAATTTTTCAAGAGATGAAGGAGAGAGAGAGAGAGAGAGAGAGAGATAGGTTACCATGATTGAATCTGGTGAAGAGAATAGTATGTTGTCTAGAGAGAGAGAGGGTATTGGAAATAAGTCTATTCCAAATATATTCTCTCTCTATTTCAATCTACTGTCTATGAGTCTTACTTTTGAGACCAAAAGAAGAAAAGATTGTTGCTTATATTATATATTAGTGTGTGGTGTGGTGTGTGTGTGGTGTACTGTTATGAGAGTGAGAGAGGAAGAGCAAAAGAGAACAACATCTTATATTGAAAATTGAATAATTAATAATAACAATATCCTTTTATATAGTAGAGAACTAAGGTATATACACAAGAAAATATACTATATTTAACACCTCCCTTCAAGTCAGGTGGTAATGCAGATATCAATTTGGAGCTTGGAAGTAATCCAGAAATCGATCCTAGAAATGAGCCCTTGGTAAAAATATCAGCAATTATTTAGTATCAGAACTAGGTAACAAAGATAAAGAACGGACAGTGTCATCTAGAAACATGTTGCTTGTATGAAGTGACCAATTTCTTAATCTCAATATGCTTGTACGATTCACATTCGAGAAGAAAGCATCATTTAATGTTGCGATCTAAATAGCACTCCTGAATTTGTCACAATAGGGTTCAGTGTGCAGCTATGGATGAGGAATTCCGAGTATATAATTAAAAGTAAAGCCCAACGAAGCCACACGAATGCTCTTGTGTAGCAGTTGTCAGCAAGAGACGTTTTACTCAGCCCTCAGTACATTAGCATAGAGCAAGACACGAAAGTTTCGCTTCTTGCTAGGCCAGACAATGGAGGAACCACCCAAGGAAAGCAAACCCTGTGTAGAACATGGTCCAGGTAGGATCCTTACCCAATCAGTGTGTCTATACCTACTCCCTAACATAACACATCCATATATACGCTCTACTTGTCGACATAGAAGTGTTTGCCATACGCGTATCGTCAGCTCTCCATCCATTGCATGATAGCGACATTCAAATTGATATATATAATACAAATACTTTGATGCGACGTATAGACTAGAGAGATAGTGCACTCCTAGGAGCCGCCAGTGCGACCTGCCTTTCCTTCTCGCGACTTTCTCACCGCCAAGCCAGTGTCTACGCTTAATATAAGTCGTTGTTTCCAGATGTGAATCCCATCAAGTAGCAATCATTTGAACATTTCTCCGCCTGCCATGTATATCTCTCCTCTCTCAGGCTCTTCCCAGCGTGCGTGTAGATAATGCAATGACGTGCCACATATCTGAATATAATATCGCGTTAGAAACAGTAGTATTAGATTAATAGGTGGACCATCAAGGAGATGTGAGACGAGTTTGAGGATCAACGCTAGAGTAGTGGCGTCTTCGTAATTGGTAAGACCGAGCACGAGTCAAGAGATCAGAGTTAATTTGGACCTGGATGAGGAGGAAGAACCAGGAGAAGGCATCCATAAGAATTTCGCTAATTCGAAGAAGTAACTAGCAAACCCAATCTTATTCTCAATTGGTGACTGAGGAATATTTGAACTAGAAATACCATCACATAGAGAAGAGAGGAAGATACCATGCTGTGTTGACGTTAAATAAGGCAGGAATCATAGGCACTAGAGGAGAAGCCAAAGGTCATGACATAGTTAGGAATTGACACGACGAAGGTTTGCAAACTTTTGATGGACTGGAACAAGGACCAAGCGGAGGCTGCATATACTCCTCAGGCTTGAGATCACCATTGAGAAAGGCATTCTTGACATTGTTATTCCAATTAGGCAACCTAAGAGGAGGGCTGAATTGGGGTTATTAAAATAATTTCAATATTAAAAAATAATAACAGCAAATTCAGATAAAAAACAAACAATATTATCAAGATAAAAGTAAGAGAGATAGGAAGAGAAAAATCAAACAACTGAGATTTTAGTGGTTGGTACAGCTGGCGCCTACGTTCCAGCTTCCCGAGAGGGACACTCTCTGATGGATGATTTTATTTACCTATCAAATGAATCAATGCCCCAGGCATCACGACCAAGCTTGTTCGGATTCATTCACATAGGTCTTCCTTTTCTATCTATTGCGCTTTCAACTCATACAATAATGCCTTACCCTTACCAAACATATCTCATCACAACCAATAACTCAGAATAAATATAAGATACGGTATTCTAATCCATTGCTGATTACAGATAATTTTCTCAACAGAAGAGTAGATATGAAAGTGTTAAGACAAAGGGCACACTGATAGAAGTCCTAAAACTAAAAGGCAGATAATAATACACTCAAAATTTTTGGGCACATAGAGTTTTTCTCTTCAAGTCGTGTGATTTTCTCTACACACAACACTTCTATTTATACTTCCCCAAAACTTTCCTATGCTGTGTGGGTAGGAAGTCGTCCTCCTTCTGAATGGTGGACGGGCTCAGATGCTCTTTTTTTTACCCTTTGTTTTTTTCAAGCACCGTTGGAGTAATCACCAAAGAAGTTGAAAAACTTACTTGGCATAGGTGGCATTCCCTTAATGAATATTTGATTCTGCCCTACCGTTTTTCCGTAACAACCAATAATACGTGAGAAAATGTTACTTCTACAATGAGTGACTGTGTACAAATAATTTTTTTTTACTTTAAAAATTATGAGTAGAAGAGTAAATTTCTTTGGAGTAATTTACACTTTAGTATACAGATGATAAAATAATATTACTATATGTATACCCCTTCCGCTACAAAAGATATTATGATAATATGTTAAAAGAGAATACTATAAAAATACACTCAAAAAATAATTCAATCGATTCCCATGTGGAGGGTTATAGTCAATTCATCAATAATCACAGTTTGTCAACGATAATACATTAATTAATTTTAAATTTTATCAAAAAGTGCGTGCGGAATATTGACCAGCCCAACCAATGCAAATTGTATAATTTGTCAAATAAACATTATATCAACTGTTAAATTTGTCAGCAAAAAAGTGAAATAAGTATATTTATTCGAGCAAAGAGTTTCATTTAAATAACTTTTTTAAAAATATATCATAACAACAGATTGGTTTTTAATGATAATACTTTGTGTCAAAATTTATAGGATATGTAGTGATTAAACAAACATCTAATAATTTCTCAAAATTAATATTTTAGACTTATCACTTACAAAATCAATAAAAACATACTCGATAAACAAATTCTCCTTCTCTTTCTCTCTCTCAATGATGGCAATATTTTGAGTACTGGATTTGAATACCCCAATTTTATCATAAAAATCCAAAAATGTATTATATAATTTTGCAATATTACGGTATGTGATGGTAATTTAAAGTCCATATTTATTGGCTTTATTGCAAATTACACGTTTGATCATATTTAAAAGCAGCAATGTATTGGTAATTTCAATACTCCACATTATGGACAATTCATAAATGCAGCATGTTACATGAAATTCGACAAACCATTATATTGTTATGTAAATGCAATGTTATGGTGACGATGACACGTGTCCCTCCTAGCTTCTGAAAAGTTAAGCACATGTTATGGCAATTTCAAATTCACATTTGATACAAGCTTTTTCATCAATAACTCGCTAAAGTGTGTGCGGACCTTTGACACCATCACTACAAAATAGGAAACATGGAGTGAAAAGTATTAGAGAGAAAAAAAATTTGCATGAGCAACACAAAAATCAAACACAACACATTTGGGAGAAAATAATCTCAAGCAAAATATATATATTAATAAAGGTCTTCCAATGTCTTGTCGTGGTCAATTGTGGGGATTTGGATAGCACCAAGCTTGCAAACAAAATGGTCGCAGCGGCGGCCCATAATAAAGCTCGACAAAAACAAGAGATTTGTGGAGCAGGATATGCATCGAGGTATTTGGATCGGTGTAGTGGTATAAAAAGTGACAAGAATGATGATACGCAGAGGATTACAAAATTGTCAAGTCGGTTGGATAGAGAAAAAGTTGTTTTACCTTCTTTGTGTAATCCTGCTGCATTCCTTCATAGCCTATCAATAGTCTTGACAATGCACGAGGCCTGTAATTTAGGTAAGGTGACTAGAGGTACTGATTCATTCAGACCATTAATGTACTCCTCCTGTAATGAGAGTTCTAGTGTTTTTGGTGATGAAGTGATATTCGAGTGCATACTCTCAATAACATTATGGCTCTTATGTACCGGCGGAATGGTGACTGTTGGTTTTTTAATATGGCTCCGACGACTACAAGCACTAGTCAAGAAAATCAGCAATTGAGTAGATGAGGTTGAGCTAATGTTAGAAACAACTACTAGTAATACTCGTCGGCAGAAGAGAGAGCTATAAGGAAAAAATCTCAATTGGAGAATGGCTGTAACGCGCCCAAATTATACCCAATCAAAAAAGATAAACTATATGCGGAAATAATATGAGACAACTACAATTCCCTATTCCCTAGTCTAGACATGCAGGGTTGGTGTGCATGAGTTGCGTAGTAACATACCCAGCGATACATTTGCTCCTTGTATACTCCGCACTGCGTGTGTCATGTCCTCGCGTCATTGCTTGGTTTTAGCACACATTGGGTGCTCGCTCATACATCTTAAGCCCCTCGGCTTTTTACAAATAACATAACATACACACATAAGGCATAAATAAGAAGTCCGTACATTTCCCGAACGTCC
>NW_021026609.1:395604-426301 GCF_004153795.1 Camellia sinensis | reverse complement strand
ATAAAAAAACATATAATTTTTTGTGTTATATATGAATAATAATAGAGGAAAGAGAGAGAGAGAGAGAGAGAGAGAGAGAGATGCTGGTGTGTTGTTGTATTGGATAATTCCAACAGAATGAAAACAAGTTTGTCAAATTTTAAACAAATAGATCAAATTTTTGGAATTTTTAAATAGATAGAAAAAGAAACTCACATATTTTAAACAGATAGAGAGAGAGAAATTCACAGATTTTGAACATATAGGAAAAAAATTCAATAGATAGATATAAATTTAAATAGATAATAAAAAATTTGAACAAATAGAAAAAAAATTTGAACAGATAGATATAAATTTGAACAGATAAAAAAATTTAATCAAATAGTCAAAAAAAAGTTGATTGATAAAAAAAAAAAATAGTCAACAGATAAATTAAAGGGGTAAAATTAGAAATAAAATATCCCTAAAAACTAACAAAAGAACTTTCCGCCAAACTATTTCACAAAGGGTGCCAAGAATTATATCAACTTCAATATTCAAATATGAAAAAAAAAAAAAATTAATGCAGAAGTATACAACAAATTGAATGAATAGAAGAAAGACACCAAACAAATATAAGGAAAAATATCCATAGATAGGTGTATAGAGTTGAATTCCTATTCTTAGAACATCTCCAATCGGAGAGGCATTTAGAACATTTTAGGCATTTTGCCTAGGCTCAACACAAAATGGAGCTCCAATAGAATGGGCAGCACAATATGGATTTTGCTTCACCCTCTATTAGATAGCTACATTTGGAAAACCTTGGAGACTAAGCAAACTTATTTCAAGAGTAGAGAGGGTTCCTATAGCACATACTAGGCAAAGTGATTATGAAAGGGCTACATTCTCTCCAATTGAGATATCTAACTGGAGGGTCTAGCCTGGCCAATTGTAGATGATCCAAACTATTCATTGCTTTAGGACCCCCTGACAATATCATACATACCAAACTCAAATCGATTGGTCATCGGTATAACCACTTAATCAGATCACATTTGTATGAAAAATAACTAACGGACTACTTTCAAAATTATGTTGTTCGTTAGTTATTTTTTAGACAAATGTGATCTGATCTAGCAGCTCCTGACATCTGATCAACCTGATTTTGGCATGCATGATCTCCTCAAAAGGGCTCTGAAAAAAGAACGGTTTAGATCATTAAGATAGACCCAAAATGAGCCCACAATGAGCCGGACTGAACCGTCCAATTAGATATCCCAATTGCAGAAGATCCAATTTCTTATGAAAAAGGGAGAACTACGTACAGGTGGGAAAGTGTGAAAAAAAATTATTAACACATGAGGAGTGCAAGTCTGTCCGTGGTAGATGCAAATGAAAGACTGTAGGAATGCAATCCTCATGTGTTGGTAGTTTTTTTTTTCCTTCTCCCACGTGCATATAGTTTCCTCTATGAAAAATACAAAATGTCCCTTTTTATGTACTTTTATTAGGCAAAATGTCTATTATTGTTGGAATTGCTGACATGTAAGGATTCGCGGCCAAACAACTAACCCCTTTGTTTTGTTTTGTTTTTTTAAATTTTAAATCTGCATTGCTACGCTGTTTGGACAATGGATTTTGTCATCTCAGCAGAGCTACTCAGAGTGAGGATACCAAAACATATCATTAAGAGCATCTCCAACCGTGAATCAAAAATTTCACCAATTCTGAGTTCAAAAATGGCCATTTCCTGAATTTGATACTTCAAGCTCCAACGGTTCACCTTCACCAAATCTATCCCGGGACAACCGGGTGGTCGACCGGCCGGTTGACTGGCCGGTTGACCGGTTAGGCCAAAAATTTTTTTTTTTTTTTTTTTTTGCGAATTGTCTGAACTTTTTTTGAACTTTCTGAACTTTTTTCGGGACAACCGGGGTGGTCGACCGGCCGGTCAACCGGCCGGTTGACCGGTTAGGCAAAAAAATTTTTTTTTTTTTTTTTTTTAACGGTTTGAACTATTTTTTCTAAACTGTTTGAATCTTTTACTGGTTGACCGGTTGGTCAACCGGCCGGGCAACCGGTTGGTCGACCGGTGTAGCATTTTCAACGGTCAGTAACAGTGATTTGGTAAAATCTGTGTCTTGATCTCAGTTTGATGTCTTGTTTGCTGAATTCTCATTTTGGTATGACTTTGGTGCAACCGTTGGAGCGTGAAAAAGTGGATTTTTCATCAAAATTTAAATCTGATGCTGGGTTTGGTTCAGCGTTGGAGATGGTCTAAGCAATTGGTTTATGAATCTGATTTGTACTAGTCACGTGCCTCTCTCTTGTTAGTTAAGATGATCCATCAATCAGATTATATAATTATGCATAAGACTTCATGCTATAAACAAAAGAAAATTTTAGTCAAAAATCCTCCATTAGACTCTTATTTGGTAAAAAAGACACTTTAATTTATTTTGCTTCATAAACTCTTTAAAGAGAAAACACATAATTGAGTAAGGACAAAATAAAATATATATTTTTTTTTCTTAGAGAATATTGATAGTGTAACATGTTACTGTGAACCAAAGTATCATGTTCCTATCAAACAGAATAACATGTTACTGTCAAACAGAGTAACATGCTACTGTTATTATTTATATCAATTTCGATAGTAATAATTTTTTTTATTTTATTTTAAGAATTTCATAGTCAACATAGATCTTATTTGATAAATCTTGATGAAAGAATTCTAAAAATATTAATTTTATTAAAAATCGACATCTACATCAAAAGTTGTACTATTTTAAAATTTAATATTTTGATAATAATGGTATGTGTTGAATTTTTCAAGAAAAAAACTTTTTATGTTTGTCCTTAATGTATTAAAGTTTTATTATGAGGGGGTTTGGCCAAATTCCCCTAAATAAAATAAAATAAAATATTTAAGAAATATGAAATATAGTTTTATCCTGATATCTTTGACATAAGAGTTAGATGAATTCAACACTTACATACTTATACTGTATTGGAGTACTTACAACACAGTCTCATTGTGTCAAACAGTAATGCAAATACTAAAAGAAACATTTTGCTTGCTGCAATTGTTGAAACTCAACCAAGAAGCATAAGACATCTAAGTCTTTTGTCGATATCATCCAAGCTTGTAAGGAACTTATATTGAAAATATGACTTAAAAAAGAAAAAAAGAAGCTTGTAAGGAACTTATATTGAAAATATGACTTAAAAAAGAAAAAAGATAAACTGTGAAAATTTTGACAGCACATATTTTTATATATGGATGTATAATAATCAACTTATTTGGATTCAAAGAAGTGTGCATGGCCTTGGCTTATGTGGTTTTTTCTTCAGTTTTTGTGGGCGCAAAGCAACCTTTATTGCCGTATCAAATACCATCTTCACATTCTGGAAAAAAAAAAAAAAAAGGAGAAAGAAAAAAGAGAGAGAGAGAATTGTGAGAGAGCATATTTTCCCCAGCTTCTAAGCTTAGGAATTTATAATAGTAAAAGGAAAATGTTTGGGACCCCCACAAAGGAGGATCCCCTTGACCCCACTGATGTATTGACCATTAATGTATTTGAATTTTTTTTTAGAATTGTGTTTGACAGTGATATGAATGGTTCAAATCATTTTTGGGTTGTGAGAGTTGTGTTTTGTGGGGTCTCTATCATAAAAACTATAAACCAATTTATATTTTGTAGTATGATAATGTGATTTTTGCTAGAAAATATATTCAAGTACGAAAATGAATGGGTTTTAACTTAATGTAACACTTTTTAGTTGTTACTCATTTTTATAAAAGATTCATATCTATAGTTGGATTACAAGTTTACAAGTTTATAAAAGATTCATATTTATAACCTAATTTTGTAAGATGAGAGACCCTCTGATCTTCCATCTCACATGCAAAATTGGAATAAAAACAACACGTGATCCAACGGTCATTTTTGTAAAATTTTAATCTAATTAGAAGTAAAAATAAAAAAAGGTTTAACAATGGATCCCTTTCTTTTAAGTTTATGCAGAGACAATTTGTTGATAGCATATGTTTAAATTTGAAAACAAAATATAAAGTAAAAGAGTATTTTGCCTGCTGAGTTTTGGAACTGCATTCAATGTAAGACACTGCACCTATCATCTTTTTCAATTCTTCTCCCTGTCCAAAAAATGTCACTCGTTTAAATTCAAATGAGAAATTGGATGAAGTTGGGAGAAATTGTAAAATCAGCGGGAAGAAGTAAACATAATTGCAAAAAAAGCATGGACGTGGAAGTGGGTCTGCACTCAAATCTACTCCCACATCCATGATTTTTTAATTAGTTTTTCTTGTTTTCACCGATTTACAATACCCGTGATGAAGTTGGACAAACTCTACATTTTGGAAAAGAAAAATAGAAATCCTTTGGTAGCTTGTACTATACTTTGCTTTGCAAGGATGACTTACCTGGGCTGTTGATATTGGTGTTGCACCAGGATGATCAGTCAAATATTCCTTGTCTTCTCTTAAGTCTGTTTTAATTGCAATCATAGCATATTTTTACAATTAGATCTTATGAAAATTATCTCTTCTTAACCAAATGGTGCCCAATGACTCGCGAAAAACAAAATAAATTAGATTAATTCTGGAGTGAGTATGTGCTTCTCATCTTTTTTTATGTACTACTTTCTTTTCTCCCTGAACTTCATTTTATTATTAAGATCACAAACTAAAGCACAAAATTAACAGAGCACTAGGTATCGTTTCAAAAACATGGACAACATTGTCAAAGTGGATATAACTTAATACTTGCAATTAGTGATTAATTTTAAGATTAATATATACTCTTACCAAGCTTGGTTCCCACGAGCACAATTGGCACGGTTGGAGCATAGTGTCTGAGCTCAGGGATCCACTATTATCCAAACAAACAATGGTTTTAATCAGATATTAACAGATAGTTGATAAATACATGTATGATGACATTTTTTTCGAGGCAAAGATTAGAGCAAGAGCAAGAAGAAGAAAAAGGAGAACAACCTTTTTGTAGATGTTTTCATAACTGGCCTTGCTAATGAGAGAAAAGGCCAATAGAAACACATCAGCTCCTCTATAACTCAAAGGCCTTAGTCTGTTGTAATCTTCTTGTCCTGCATTAGCAGCCAATATTATTATACTCATAAAATTGTCTACAAACTAATGAAGCATTTTTTATAAATTTAAAAGGAAAAAAAAAAACCCTTTACTCTTTTGATGAGAATTAATTTCAGAATTTGCAAATTATATGCAAATTTTTTATGGTTTTCAGGTTAAAAATTACATGGACTTACCAGCAGTATCCCATAGGCCAAGGTTCACTGTACTACCATCCACCACAACATTAGCACTGAAGTTGTCGAAAACAGTTGGAACATAATCCTATCAAAAGATCAAGAACCAGAAAAAAAGAAAAAAGGAAAACATGGACCGATGGCATCATTTTCGATTTCTTGATGTTCCATTAAACTCTTATACATAGAAAATTGAAATCTTGTATGATATCATCATATATATAAACTCGTACCGTTGGAAAGGTATTGCTAGTGTAGGAAATCAGCATACAAGTCTTCCCTACCGCTCCATCGCCTACTGTCACACACTTGATGAACCTTGCAGTACTCATTTTCTTATCCTCTGCTTTTTTCTTTTTTTTTTCCTCACTAGGCAAAGCTTCTTCTAATCTTCATCTATGTTCACCTTACAAATCTTGTTTCAAATTGATTTATATATTTGAAACCATTAAGAAGCATGAGGAGAATTTTGAACTGTAGAAGATAATTGGATTGAAAGGGTAGCTTTGAACAACCTACGCACATACCACCAATACAATCATTGCTATTTTATTTTATGTTTTTGCTTTTCTTTAAGTGCAAGGCCAAATCCAAAAGAGGCTGCAACAAATTAGGTGTAGTGGTGGTGTTAGTTGGGTTAAGTGTTGGAGAAGGGAGGTAATGAATGATGGAAAGTAAGGGATTGCTTAATTAACCAATACACTATGATTGTATCAAATTGAAACAATTTTGGTGGAGAAGTCAAAAATAGATGTGACCATTGTTTGGACAGCGGGAATGGAGAGTCGGAATGAGAATATATTTCAAATCTCTTTTATTAAGTTGTTTGAGTAAGTCCAAAAATAAAAATGTGATTTTCTAAAATAGAATGATAGGAATCTTTTTACCACATTCTCCCATGAAAATTTTACATTCCTTATGTTGGGTTTGGTTGGGGGATTTGAGGAGGGATTTGAAAAAGAAAATGAAAAAGTTAGGTAAAATGTGAATAAATATACTTATATTTCACCTAGTTCCACACGCCTTTTTCTTTTCCCTTTCCCTTTCTACATCCCTCTCCAAATCTCCCAACCAAACACAGTATTAAAGAATGTACGTAATTTAAGAATAAAATAAATAGATGGAATGGAACACAAAATTTAAAATTATATTATACTTTTATAGAAGATTACTAATCAAATAAACATTTGAATTATATTGACATAATTAAAATTATATTATACTTTTATAGTAGATTACCAATCAAATAAACATTTGAATTACATTGACACAATTATTGACAATAGGATTCTTGCTGGCAACATTCTAATTCTTATGGTTTGATTTATATCATCCAAACATGATCTTAAAGTGTGTGTGTTTCTTCTTTTTTTTCTTAATGTGTCGGTAGATGTCACTATTATTATGGGTGGCATTGTGCAAGGCTAGGCCAACCTCAGGTGTGGCTTGCATAGGGTCTACTTATACATAAAAGGCCCACCCACAATGACAGAGAAAAGCATGCAATCAACAACTACAGCTAGGATTACAAATATGCTTACATCAAAGGGCCATCTTTCTGAGTTGTGGGTAATTGTCTATTCATTTGGACTATGTTTGGAAGACTAGATTAGATGGGATTAGTATTTTTAGGATATTAATCATGAAATCAATTTTTTGAATCGTGTATCCTATTTTGTACTTAAATTGGCCTAAGATTATAAGAAGATATTGACAAAATCCTATCAATTTTGCAATAAAGTCAATTAATTTGAATTTCTCTTTTATTCCCCATTTTGTATTGCACCCTCTCTTCAAATTCAAGAGTCCTCCATAAGGGGTACCATAAGTGCATGAACCCTCTCTTCACATTCAAGAGTCCTCCATAAGGGATACCATAAGTGCATGACTATTAGTTTGGAGGACCTTAATTTCCTTAGCCAGTGTTCTTATGACTATTAGTCTGGAGTTTAATTTTTTTAATCAAACATAAAATGATATATCGTATTAGATTATTAATTCAATTATAAAATCATGTCCCTTCAAATAAATATGATTGATATGATTATGATTGATCCATTATAAATTGCCTTGAATTGCCCTAGCAATTGGGCTTCCCTATATAAGTCCAGGGAAACACTCGTTGGGCTTTGTATAAGTGAAGCCCAAACATTGAATACTCTCCGTGGACATCTAAACCCCTTGACTCAGCATGTGCTTATCACATGCTTTCTGCTTGGGCTGAGTCAAGAAGTTGAGGTTTGGTGATCCAACCCATACCAAATTGGACATTATTTGGATTTGTGAAATTGCAAACTAGCTTTGGGCTTTCTAATTCAAATTCTACATAGAATGTATATTTGGGTAGGCCCATAGCGAATACGGTCAAATTAAGGCCCTATAAGCGTCAAGACTTGAGCTTGGTGTAAGAGTTGCCAATTTATTATCTTAATGTTGTGTTTGATTGATAGATTTAAGGAGGGATTTAAAAATCGAAAGAAAAAAAGATATATAAAATTAAGTAAACCATAAATATATTTTATTCTTATTTCACTTACATTTTCTCTTTCTCTTTTCTTTCCCTTTCCAAATTCCTTCCCAAATCTTCCAACCAAACACAGCGTAAGCGAATTTTTATTGAAAATATATACAGGGTAAATTACACTTGCTCTTTTATATTTGGTCATTTTCTTACTTTGGTCTTTAAGTTTGTTTGTTTGTTTGTTTGTTTGTTTTTTCTTTCTATTTTGGCATTTTATGTTTTAAGTTTTCTCATTTTATTTCTAATGCTAACTTCTATTCAAAATTAAACAGAAAATACCAAAATAATTGTCATATAACATAAAAAATATATTATATTGGAGTTTAAATTTACATTAAATGTGTGGGTTATATATAATAAAATATTTTTATATTACATAACTGACAATGTGTCATTTCTATCTAATTTTTAATAGAAAGTAGCTTTACAAGTAAAGTGGAAAAAACTTGAAACTTAAGAGCTAAAGTGGAAAAAAATAAATTTAGAGGGACAAAGTAGAAAAGTGGCTAAACAAAAGAACAAAGTATAATTTACCTATATATATATATATATGTTTAACGGAAATGCTAGAGACCCCAGCATTTTGGCACCCCCAGCACCCCCAGTGCCACATGGGGGGCTGCCAATGGCCAAAAACAAAGGGAAAAAAAAAAAAAACAGTTTTTTCAACCAATCACAAAGGACCCCAGCACCCCCACTGGGGGTCCCAAGCTTTATTCATATGTTTAAATAATAATAATTTTTTTTCTCTCGAGAATAATTAATAAATTTTGAATTATTTTCAATTTGCTGATTAACTTTATATATAAAAAAGTGAGTTTTAAAATTTAGTATACAAAACCCATAAATGATAAATAACCAAAGAAAACATCAAGACATAGGAGTTATGACTAATTGGGTAATATTAATTGATTATCTTAAATGAATTTTGATTGACAAAAATAAATGATTTTATTTATTTATTTTCTTATACATATAAAGATTAATAAACCTTTTTTCTCCAAACATATCAAATAAATTTTAGAAAATTTTCAAATTGCTAATTAAATTAATTTAATATATAAAGATAATTGGTAGCGAGCTTTGAAATTTAAGAAAAATATTCATAGAAGAAAAATAAGAAAATTAAGCTATGTCAACACTAGTACCAAAATACCCCTTTATGATTACTTGAATTATAACCCGAGTTGTTTACTTGGTAAGGTTAAAATCTCATTTGACATTGATCATTCCAATAGCTTGAATCTAAGGGCTTGGATTTTTTGGATGATAAGTTGTTGCATCTTAGTCGTTGGATCCAAAAATAGGATAGAATCGGAATACCAAAAATAATTTGGCAATTTCTGTTTGGTGTATCACTCAGGAAATTAGGGTTATCTTATTCCCAAAATCAGAATTGGGCATACCTGTCATTGGAAAACCAAGAAAACAAGTTTTTTAGTACTCAAATACCCCTATTTTTTCTTGGAATGGTGAATTGTACCCCTACTCATATATATATATATATATATATATCTGGTAAAATTACATATCAATTCCAATTATGCGGGATTCGTTTTGCTGTTGTTGTAGATTATTCTCGTAAAAAAATTAATTTCGTTGAGAGGGTAATTTATAAGTAAATTGGGCCGAGTTGAGTAATGGGCCGTTTTATGGGTCGCGGTAGAAAAGGGCTTGGCAAGTGGACCGTAGTGTTAGCACGGTCCAGATAGAATGACAATCACCACGGTCGGAGTGGAGTTAGCTCGGTCTTAGCGTTAGGAGCCGAGATATGATGGCTTCTCACGGTGGACCTCGCTCTAGTTAGCGCGGTCATAGCCTGCCGTAGATTAGCCCGGTTTCAACAGGCAACCAAGGTACAACTAAACGAGAGCCGAGCTAGCTTGGCGTTGTGCATTGGAGCACCAAGCTTGATTAGCTCGATCTTAAGTTAACAGCCTGGTTGGAGTATGCCTAACCAGGATACAGGCACTGAAGGGAAGATCTGAGCTGGGTTAGCTCGGTCGTACTGTCATCCAACCGGGGTAAAACCAACTCGCTTGGTTTAAGCAGTGAAGGGGGTGTTGTAGGATAAGCATTATCTTTCAGGAGTGTGATTCCTAGGAGGATTCTGCATGGAGGAATAAGAGTCCAACTAGGATTGTGCCACGCGGAACCTATAAAAGCTCACAACATCACCTGTGGAGAGGTATCACAACTTTGATTCCTGAATTCACAGAGCTTTTCTATCTATTGTCTATTGTCCTGACTTAGGCATCGGAGGGGTTTCTGGCACACACTCGTCTGTTAGCTCACGTTTGTGTTTTCAGGTGACAAAGCGACGACGTTTCGAGAAGCGCAAGCTTGATCAACAGGATCATACAAGAAGAATTATTTCGTGCTCGTACAATTGGCATCGTCTGCGGGAAGTCCACAAAGAACAAAACCTCTTGATCAAGCTTTCCTCTCTAATTGAGATTAATAGCGCACAATGAAGACTTACCGCAGTCCGCTATCGGCGGACAAACCCCAAAGGGGTTGGGAGGCGCAAAGGTTTGCCTTCTATCCCTCCCATGGCGGATTTAGAGCCCCAACGACAGAACCCCAGGAGGGATGCAAGGGGAAGGCGAGGTAACAGCCCCCGTCACTCTCAAAGCCCCGAAAGGCAGAGGCGGAGAATTGACCCTCAGGTTCTGGAGGATCGCATGAAGGAACAGGATGAGTTGATACGAAGGATGGCGGCGGACATGGAGTTGATGAAGCGCCAAATAAAAGGAAAATGGGTGGCGACAGGAGAAGGGCGCAAAGGTAGTATGCCCCCTCGCCACTCAGAAAGTCATGGTAGACACACCACGCCATCACAAGCAGAGAGTAGGAGCCTTAGAACAGACGACACTCAAACAAGGACGTCCAGAACTCGTTACTCCAGGTCTGAGAAAATGAGAACTGAGAGGTCATATACTGAAGGAAGCACCTATCGGCCCTCGCGCATGCACCAGACGTCATCCAGGCAGACGGAGTTGCCCAGATCGTCTGATTTGCAAACTGTGCTTGAAGAAAGGGCACGGTGGAAGGAGGATGTCAGGGCACGCGACTCGCGCAGAGTTTCAGCCCTTCAGCAGCTGGCTCCTCAGACGCACGGAAGCGTTGAGATAGGAATGCCAATACCGCGCCCTGTCTACGAACCAACGGACAAAACATTAGCAAGGTTGCATAGCTCGCCGTTCGTTCCGGCAATTGAGAACGCGCCGTTACCTTCTGGCTTCCTCCAGCCTAAGTTTACGACTTACGAAGGGAAGACAGGTCCCTACATGCACCTAAGCCACTTTCGCCAGGTTATGGCAGCATACTGGTGGAACGAGGCTTTGATATGCATTTTATTCCCATCCAGCCTTGGCGACCTAGGCTTAACCTGGTTCGAAAGGCTACCAGAAGACAGCATCTCCTCCTGGGCGCAATTGGCCGAGGCGTTCGTGACTAGGTTCAGAACGAACACCAAAACACCAGTGGAGATCAATCAGCTACTCTCCATTGACATGGGCGAGAATGAGACGCTGAGATCCTACAACAGTCGTTACTGGGAGACCTTCAACCAGATTGGAGATTGCCCCACCAATCTTGCCATCGCACACTACAAAAGGGGGCTACCGGTCGGAAACAAGTTGAGGGATTCAATAACTATGGTGCCACCACTCACAATAGAGGCCTTGATGGAGCGAGTGCACTAGCATATTCGGGTGAAGGAGGATGGCGCCCGTGCTAAAACGAAATCTGGCACAGCAGCGATACTTGACAAAAAGACTGCGGCAAAGGTCAATACGATAGAACGCCCCAGCAGGAACGGGCAAGGCAAGCGGGCCAATAGAGAGGACTCAGACAAAAGATGGTTAAGAGTCCGCACTGCCATCACAACAATGTTCAAAAAACCGATCTATCAAATTCTCAGTGAAATACGCGATGAACCTTTCGTCAAATGGCCAGCTAAGTTGGGAGAAGCACAAAAGGACTATGACGAAAAGTCGCGGTGCACCTTCCATGATGAAAAGGGGCATCGCACTGAAAATTGCACGCCGTTGAGACAACACTTGAAGGAGTTAGTGGCAGCTGAGCACCTGGACTAGTACATAAAATGAGGGACACAGCCAGCCCCCCAGAACCACGACAACCCAAACGGAATGAATGCCGATCGACACCCCACCTCAAGGCATGATCAACGTAATACATGGGGTATTCGAACCTGAGCGAGTAAATGAGCTCAGGGGAATGATCAAGAAGGCTAAGCACTTAAGGGAGGTATTAAGTGCATAACCTGCCATTAAAAAGGGAAAAATGGAGGCCACGAATGTTATATCTTTTTCAGACAGAGACTTGGCAAGGATATATTGCCCTCACAATGATGCACTAGTTGTCACTCTCCGCATCAAGAATTTCGACGTCAAACGGATTTTGATTAACCAAGGGAGCTCATGTGAGATAATGTATTACGAAACCTTCAAACAACTGAAACTAGATGATAAAGACTTGGCACTCGTCGTATCCCCCTTGATCGGATTCAATTCAATGCCAAAGTGGCCAGTTGGCAAGATAATCCTCCCAGTCAGAGCAGGAAGCATGACGAAACAGGTGGAATTCTGGGTATTGAAAGTCCCTTCCACTTACCACATAATCTTGGGAAGGACATGGCTGCATGCCATGCGATCGGTAGCGTCAACCTACTATCAAGTAATGCGGTTCCCCAACGAAGCTGGAGTAATTGAAGAGGTCTTTGAAGACCAAATTATGTCCAAACAATGCTTCGCCGCAGTAAATGGCAGCCACGCTGCCAAAGGGTATGTACAGATGGTGGAAGAACCGGAGAGCAATGAGTTGTTCGCGGATGTTGGCAAAACCGTTGAACAGAAGGCAGTAGAAGACTTGGTATAGGTAAGGATAGATGAAAATAACACGAAAAAGTTCTTCTTGCTTGGTTCATGTATGTCCAGCACTGAAAGAATAGAGGTCATGGAATTCTTGACCTCTAACATCGAAGTGTTCGCCTGGACACCGTATGATATGTCAGGTATTGACCCAAACTTCATCTGTCACCAATTGAATGTCCATCCATCTGCCAGACCAGTTATATAGCGCACTTGTAGATCGGCACTCCACTATACCGAGATAGTGGCAGAGGAAGTGGGAAACCTTCTAGAGACAGGAGCTATCAGAGAAGTGTACTATCCTAAGTGGATATCCAATACAGTGGTGGTGCCAAAAAAGAATGGAAAATGACGCGTTTGTGTAGACTACAAAATAGTCAACAAGGCATGCCCAAAAGATAGTTTTCTCTTACCCAGGATAGACCAACTGGTAGACCTTACAACAGGACACAACCGACTTAGCTTTCTTGATGCGTATAGAGGTTACCATCAGATCGCTATGTATGAGCCAGACCAGGAGGTCACATCTTTTACAACTCCTAGAGGGCTGTATTGTAATAAGGTCATGCCTTATGGCCTAAAGAACGCAGAGGCAACATTCTAACGGATGGTCACCAAGATGTTTGAACCATTGTTAGGCAGAATAATGGAGGCTTACATCGACGACATGGTGGTCAAGAGCAATGATGAGAAGGACCATCTCAGGGATCTAGATGAGATGTTCCAGATCCTAAAGAAGAACAAGTTGCGCCTTAATGCATCCAAGTGTGCATTCGGCGTAGGATCTGGCAAATTCCTAGGCTTCCTGGTGACCATCCGAGGTATAAAAGCAGACCCCTCTCAGATCAAAGCAATTCAGGATCTAGAGAGGCCAAACTCAGTAAAAGAAGTGCAGCATCTCACTAGCATGGCAGCTGCGCTCAACCGATTCATAAGTCGATCATCAGACAGATGTCGACCATTCTTCCAAGCATTAAAGGCCAAGTTTGAATAGGATGAAGAATGCGACCGCGCCCTTGAGAGCCTGAAAGAATACATGTCTTCTCCACCATTGCTGGTAATCCCAATACCTGGAGAAGAACTCTTTTTGTACCTGGCCGTTTCGCAGCACGCAGTCAGCGCAGTGTTGGTCAGAGCGGAAAGAATCTAACACCTGCCCATCTTTTATGTCAGCAAGACCTTGCTGGGCGCACAAACCAGGTACTTGCCATTCGAAAAACTGGTTTTAGCCTTGATGATGGCATCAAGAAAGTTATCGCATTACTTTCACGCCCACACCATAATCGTCCTCACAATTTTCCCATTAAAAGCTTTGTTTGAGAGGGCGAACTTTTCTGGGCAAATGTTGAAGTGGGCGGTGGAACTGGGACAGTACGATATCAAGTTTCAACCCAGAACTGCAATAAAAGCCCAAGCATTGGCAGACTTTGTGGCAGAATTAACCCTAAGAAGCCATCACATCTGCCCAGTTGACTTGACTGATGCAACTGAAATGGGGATGGAAAGCGCCACAAGAAATGCGCAACCCCTAAATCAGGATGCCCAGCCACACCCCAAAACAGATCGGAGTAACGACAAGCAGAAAGAGGCGAACCATGCTACACCAGGCAAAGACTCATCAGTAAACAAAAACTTGGTACAATCAGATAATGAGGGGCAAACAGCAGGTGTGGACTTGGAATATCAGCAACACTCACGACCCAAAGACATCATCCGACCCCTCAACTTGTTGGAAGCTATTCGTTGGAGAGATGTGGAAGCTCTTTGTGGATGGCGCATCTAACAAGCACGGTGCAGGACTTGGCATAGTCCTCATCTCACCAGATGGCCTATTAGTGGAACAGGAAGTCAACATTGGCTTCCCAGCATCAAACAACGAAGTGGAGTATGAAGCGCTTCTGGCAAGACTAAAATTAGCACTTTACATGAAGGCCACCGAGCTAACGGTTTACAGTGACTCACAGCTGGTGGTAAACCAAATTTCAGGCGACTACGAGGCAAAGGATGGAAGGATGGCTAAGTACCAAGAGTTAGTCAGAAAAGAGATCATGAAGTTCGAAGTAGTGCAGATAGAGCAGATTGGCAGAGAAGAAAACAGCAGAGCAGACGAATTAGCAGGCTTTGTTTCGATGGCAGACACATCCATCCCACATCCATTGCTGATCGACTTCCTACCAAGACCAAGCATTGAAGAACCCGAAGAAGCCAAAGTATGTTGTGCCGAACTAGGCCCCTCATGGACAGATCCTATTATAGTGTTCTTAAAAGACGGCATTTTACCCGAAGAGAAGAAAGAGGCCAACAAAATAAGAGCAAAGTCGCAGCGATTTTGGCTCTCCCCGTCAATGGCCTTGTACAAAAAATCCTTCACAGGACCTTACTTGAAATGCGTCCATCCCAGCAAGGTTGAGGCATTCTTGTTCGAGATACACGAAGGCATATGCGGAAGCCACCAAGGGGGGAGATCATTGGCTTACAGAGCAATTTCGCAGGGATATTGGTGGCCTTACATGCAAGCAGATTCAGAAAAGTATGTTAAAAAGTGTGAGAAATGTCAGAAGTTCGCACACCAAATACATCAGCCAGCCAGAGAGCTTCTACCTTTAACTAGCCCATGGCCCTTCGCAATGTGGGGCTTAGACATAGTAAGGCCACTTCCAACGACACCCGGCAACAGAAAGTTTCTTCTTGCAGCAACAGACTACTTCACAAAATAGGTGGAGGCAGAAACACTTGCATCAATAAAGGAGAAAGATATGAAGAAGTTCGTCTGGTAGAATATCATCACTGGGTTCGACATACTCAAAGCTCTAATATCAGACAACGACACTCAGTTCGATGGCAAAATTTTTAGAGGTTTTTGCGAAGAATACAAGATAGAATTCTACAACTCTACACCAGCATACCCCCAAGCAAATGGCCAGGTAGAAGCATCAAACAAAGTTGTCTTGGATGGATTGAAGAAAAGGTTAGAGAAAGAAAAAGGAAAGTGGGCTGAGGAGCTTCCTCATGTTTTATGGGCTTACCGTACCGCACCTCGACTCGACGATCAACTGGAGAAACACCATTCTCTTTAGCCTACGACATGGAAGCAGTAATCCCATTGGAAATTGGCCTCCCCACCATCAAAAGCGAAAATTTTGACCCAGACTTAAATGGAGAAGCCATAGCCTTGGAACTCAACCTAGCGAAAGAAAGAAGAGAAAGAGCACTAGTTCACATTGCCTCATACCAGCAAGAGCTGTCTAGAAAATATAACAAGACAGTACATCCAAAGCAATTCAAGATCGGAGATTGGGTGCTGTGCAAAGTAATAGGAAACACCCTGGTACCCGGAGATGGCAAGTTAGGGCCCAATTAGGAAGGACCTTACAAAGTGGTTGGATTAGCTGGTAAAGGGGCATACCACTTGGAGGATAAAGATAGCAAAGCCATTCCCAGGCCGTGGAACACTGTCAATCTCAAACTATTCTACTTTTAAGTTTTTCTTTTAAGTACATGTAATTTTCCTTTTTTTTCAATAAAACAAGTAGTTTCTTTTCAGCACAATTGTTGTCCGCTGTAAAATTTGTTTTAGTGAGCTAGGGGTATTGTAAGTAGAGTTGGCTGGAATAACCAACTTTGTACTCTCCTCAGCTAAGATTAGGATCTGGGCTGAAGAGGTTGGCTGGAAAAACTAACACATCTCTTAAGCCGAGGATAAGGATCCAGGCTGCAGGACGTTTGGCCGGAAAAACCAAACACTTCCCTCTACGTTGGCCGGAATAACCAACCTGGAGCTCTCTTCAGCTAAAGATAAGGATCTGGGTTGAAGAAGTTGGCTAGAAAAACCAACACCTCTTCTAAGCCGAGGATAAGGATCCAGGCTGCAGGACGTTTGGCTAGAAAAACCAAACACTTCACTCTAAGTTGGCAAGAATAACCAACTTTGAGCTCTCTTCAGCTAAGATAAGGATCTGGGCTGAAGAGGTTGGCTGGAAAAACCAACACCTCTCCTAAGCTGAGGATAAGGATCCAGGCTACAGGACGTTTGGCTGGAAAAACCAAACACTTCACTCTAAGTTGGCAAGAATAACCAACTTTGAGCTCTCTTTAGCTAAGATAAAGATCTGCGCTGAAGAGGTTGGCTGGAAAAACCAACACTTGTTGCTCTTCAGCCGAGATAAGGATCTAGGCTGAAGAGTGGTTGGCTGGAAAAACCACTACTTGTTGCTCTTCAGCCGAGATAAGGATCTAGGCTGAAGAGTGGTTGGCTGAAAAAACCACCACTTGTTGCTCTTCAGCCGAGATAAGGATCTAAACTGAAGAGTGGTTGGTTGGAAAAACCAACGCTTATTGCTCTTCAGCCGAAATAAGGATCTAGGTTGAAGAGTGGTTGGCTGGAAAATCCAACTCTTAGTACTCTTCAGCCGAGATAAGGATCTAGGCTGAAGAGTGGTTGGCTGGAGTAGACAACTTTTGGTAATCTTCAGCCAAGGTAAAAACCTAGGCTGAAGAGGTTGGCAATTATTATTGGAGATTTCAAGGTTAAGACCGAGATAGGCATCTCGGTAAGAAAATGTTATACTGCATTACAGATTACAATTGAAAAGTAAACACAAGCATGGAAGTAAACCGAAACAACAGTTGAAATAAAAGAAGATTTCATTGATAAGTGCAGATCAGAAATACAAAATGTGGGGCCTTAGCCCGGTTACAAACTCTTTTGCTTGACAAAGAAAAGAAAAATTAGGAGAAAAGATCGTCCAGGTCGGCATCCAAAATAACCCGGTCTTCACCTAAAGGTAGCTCGGTTGTGGCAAGCACATCTTGGTTAAGCTCGGTTGAAGGCACCGCATCAGACACAACAGGCAAAGGTGGGATGGAAACGATTGGCGTTGGGGAGATAAACTGGCGCCCGGGCTGGGTGTTGTCTTCTGGAGTAGAATCTTCGTCCTCCTCTTGCAGAAATTTTTATTGTATGACAGCAGTGTACTCCGCCATAGAGCTCGGTATGAAATACGGAGGAGGGTTAAGGAAGACCTCGGTCTCTGGGCCATGACCGAGCTGCACCGCAGCTGCCATCCATCCACATTTGAAGAATAGATATTTTGCAGCTTCACATTACTTGATGTAAGTGGCCTCCCCCTCCTTGTAACCGCGGTCTTCTGCGTCCTCAACCTTCTTCTGGAGTTCGGTTATCTCGGCGTTCTTTTTTCCCTCGAGCTTAGCCAGCTCGTGCAAATATTTATCTTTTATCACGACCGCTGCCTTTTGCTTGTCTGCTTCAGCCGAGCTGCCAAGACCGGTCAGACGAACCCTCTCGGTTTGTAGCTCGGCTATTTGCTTCTTCGCCTCTTCTAGCTCGGCGATTTTGGCATTGCCCTCTGCCATGGCCTGCCTTGTTGACTTGTGCAGTTCCAACACATGCTTGTGGGCGATGTGGTTTTTCTGCATAGCCTGTAAAAAGGTGGTAAGAAACTTTTTAGTAAAACCGAGCAGAAAGATGAACGAATTGGAAAGACAAACAAAGGGGCAACTTACCAACACCATTGATTTTGTGGTCGAGCGAATGGCCTTCAGCTCGGTAAGATGGTCGTGGTGCTCTATATCGGCTGGAAGGCAAACGCTTTTAGCAAGATTGAATGCCATCAGATGGTCTTTTTCGGCGACCACTGAATCAGAGTCAGTGATAGCATTGTTCTAGAATGTAATCTTTGGTGCCCACTTAGAAGAGCTAGCTCGTTGGGAGCGCTCAGGTTGTGGGCTCGGTGGAGTGGTTTGGGGAAGCACTGTTTCAACCTCGACAAGACGTGGCTCGGTTGTGGAAGTCCGAGCATGCTTGCTTGCCCGAGATGATGAAGGCTAATGGGTTGGCAAGGCTACCACGGTCTCTTGAGTTTGGGCAGCTGGTGGTACCTCGGCCTGGTTTGTTTCGGTAAAGAGGGCCCTTACTGCTCTTTTCTTGACCATCTCTTGCTCCGCTATCAATGAGATCAAGTTGACTTGAGGAAGTGTTGGATCAGGCTCAGGCGAGGGCTCCAATAAGAAATCGGTCACCCTGGTCTTCCTGTGGCTGTTGTATCTGTATGTCGGCTCAAAATTTAGTAGCTCGGCCCAACTTCTATTGGGATATCGCAGTGCGGCGCGAAGTGTGTTTAAGTTGGGATAGCTATACTGTGACTTTAGAAAGTTTAAATCTGCATGAAGGAAAAAGACAGCGGTTAGTACAGTTGAACATAAGCAAACGAAGTAAAGAAAAATGTGAAATTGAGCCGAGGTAATTATACCGGCGACTCCTTTGTTCCAGTTTATTTCGGTCGCCCAGGATCTGGGCTTCCTAGTCTTCGAAGTTCCCAGAAACCCAGAAGAAATCATCGTCGTTTACATCATCGTCTGGGGTATTCTTTATTATCTTTTCACGCCGGCGCCTTATTCTTAAATAGTAAACCCAACCATCTTCATTTGAACCTATGGAATATTGGTGGAAGAGCTCGACTAAACCGAGATTAAGGCCAGCCCGACGGTTTAGCTCGGCGATACCGTTTGTTATGCGGTATGAATTTGTGGAAAGCTGGGTAGGGTAGAGGTTGGTTTGTCTAAGGAACTCGCAAAGAAGGGGTTGTACAGGAAATCTAAGTCTGGTTTCTACAATAGAAAGAAGGGTAAAGGGAACAAAGCCAGGGTTTCCCCAGGGTGTGGTATCTAGCTCGGCTAAGGTAAGATAGACATCATCAGGGATATGGTAGTCCCTTCGAAACTCGGCCATAGCCCCTGGTGAGTTTACTAAAAACCTATATTTACCCATGTGGATTTAAGTTAAGTATAAATTATGGTGATAACTCGGTATTGAAATGACGCTGAGTAGCTCGGTTGAGCGTTCAAGGGAGTGCCTGGCCGACCTAAGTCTGCAAAGTAAAAAAGACAGGTTAAGCACAGATCGTTGGACTGTGCTAAAAGAAACAAAGGCAAGATAAATGAAAGTCCTAGCTCGGCTACGTGGGGTACTATCGTTCTTAGCTCAGTTTGAGCGAGGTGCTTTGGCCCGGTTGAAGCTATTGGAGCAGCATTCTTAGTTCGGTTTTGACTAAGGGAGCTGGTTTAGCCCAAGTTATAGCTCGGTTGGCGGTTGAGGCCTTCTAGCACAGTACTGCGCGAACCTAAAGCAGTTCGCTAGCTCGGCCCAGTAAGGCACAAGGTATTTAGACTTATTGAAACTACAAGTATGACATGAAGTTTTAGTTCGGTTGTTTAATTTGGCTAGGTTCGCACCTAATACAAACAACTTCCTACTTCGGTTGGAGTATGATTTTGGATCAAATACATCGTTCTTCAGATTATTCGTGAGTACAAGTGGTTCTATTACATGGTTTTTCCTAGAAAAATGGAAGTAAACATGGTATATATTTTGAAAAACATACGAACGAGCATGCTATGTATTGCAAAACAAGTGCAAAATCAACAAAAAGGAAACAAATTTGAGCAAACATACCAGTTCAAGGTGAAGGAACTACAGATGGAAGCAATAACAGCAAAAACACGAGTTCGGCAGGCACTGTGTTTGGAGAAAATGGAGGCTGGGAGAAAGAGAGAGATGAAGATGAATAGTAAGAGTCTTTGGTTCAAGAAATAGGGTTTTTGTATAAACCCTAGTTTTTGGGCGGGACTGTTCAAATTTTTCGGTGTACGAAGACGGCGCGACAGCTACGTTGGGCTAATGAACGTTCGCCACGTGTCCACGGAATGGGAAGCGATTCAGTTACAGTGGCTGAAAAGACGTTTTAACCGGACAGATTAGTAGCTCGGTGTGAATTTAACCCGGTTAAAGACCACTTTTTAGCTCGGCAGGAAGAAGAGTAATCCCAATCATGTTGCGTAGATGGAATTAAGGGGCAATTAAGAGGGTAATTTATAAGTAAATTGGGCCGAGCTGAGTAATAGGCCGTTTTATGGGTCATGGTAGAAAAGGGCTTGGCAAATGGACCGTAGTGTTAGCACGGTCCAAATGGAATGACAATCACTACGGTCAGAGTGGAGTTAACTCGATCTTAGCATTAGGAGCCGAGGTATGATGGCTTCTCACGGTGGACCTCGCTCTGGTTAGCGCGGTCGTAGCTTGCCGTAGATTAGCTCGATTTCAACAGGCAACCGAGGTATAACTAAACGAGAGCCGAGCTAGCTTGGCGTTGTGCATTGGAGCACCAAGCTTGATTAGCTCGGTCTTAAGTTAACAGCTCGGTTGGAGTATACCTAACCAGGATACAGGCACTGAAGGGAAGATCTGAGCTGGGTTAGCTCGGTAGTACTGTCATCCAACCGTGGTAAAACCATCTCACTTGGTTTAAGTAGTGAGGGAGGTGTTGAAGGATAAACATTATCTTTCAGGAGTGTGATTCCTAGGAGGATTCTGCATGGAGGAATAAGAGTCCAACTAGGATTGTGCCACGCGGAACCTATAAAAACTCACAACATCACCTATGGAGAGGTAACACAACTTTGATTCTTGAATTTACAGAGCTTTTGTGTCTATTGTCTATTGTGCTGACTTAGGTATCGGAGGGGTTTCCGGCACACACTCGCCAGTTAGCTCACGTTTGTATTTTCAGGTGACAAAGCGACGACATTTCGAGGAGTGCAAGCTTGATCAACAGGATCATACGAAAAGAATTATTTCGTACTCGTACATTTGTCCAACATCAATAATTATTAATTTAAATTATACTTTTATTGAAAAAAAATAGATGATCAGCCTTATATAAAATAATAATCGTTTATTTTTTTAAGATAAATATTATTTAAACACAGAACTAATAATATTGGATGAAATTAATTTCTTTATACAAATGTTCTATTTGATGAATCCCGCTAAATAGCTCGAATCATTGATGTGGAGCTCGAGGTGGGCCTACAAGCCCAACAGTGCTGTTGGGCTTAGGCTGACAGAAGTAAAACGAATTCTGTGGTGGACCATCAAAACTGTTACCCATAACCGTTAATACCACATCACCATTCCTCCTCCTTTTTCTTCTTCTTCTTATATTCGCATTGTGTGCAGTGAAGTTTCTCTACTCTGTACTTTCTTGGAAAGACATTTCTCTCTATCTTTTTCTCTCTCTAAAACTCATCAAATGTTCTTCTTCTTTCATTCTGTCTGGGGCATGAAGAATTGAAGAAACTCTCATTTTTTTTTTTTTCTTGTTCATTCTTTCTTCAAGTGGTTTAGTTTTCCAGAACTATGTTTGTTGTGCGAAAATGTCGATGGAAAATGGGAATCACAGCATGCGCAAGTTGCAAGCACTTGAGAAAGAGGTGCCATGAAAATTGCATTACGGCACCACACTTCCCTGAGAACAAGATGCCTAAATTCCAAGCAGTTCACTCAATTTTCGGCACTAAAACGTGATAAAGCTCATCAAAAACCTTGATTTCAATGACCAGAAACAAGCCGTCAAGTCCTTGTTATGGGAAGCATTTTGGTGCAAGCAAGACCCAGCTCATGGTCCTCTCGGCTGAGTCAAGATGTTAGAGGAAACTCTCAATTTCTCTCAAAAACATGGAATGGGGAATGGGACACTGGTGTCCATGTTGCAATGGTAGTACCTCCTCCTCCTCCTCCTCATGTTGGTTATGGTGTTAATCCTAGTTTTGTACAAGATGTTCAAGAAATGGAGAGGCAAAGAAATGGAAGAGATGGCAATGGCGTACAAGGACAAGACAGAGGTGGCCATGGAAGAAGCTGTGAATCTATTGCACAAGAAGAATATAGGTTAATTCAAGAAATAGGCTTTGGAGGTTTTGGTGTTAACCCTAGTTTTGTACAAGAAGTTCAAGAGAGAGGTGGCCATGAAAGTGGCAGTGAAGGTACTTCTGGTGGTTGCGGCACAGTTGGTCCAAGTTTTGGGCATGGTGGATAATTGATGGAGAGAGATGATAATCTTTCAGATCATAGTCCAGATCAAGAAGCACAACACAGGAGTGACACTACTCAGAATAACATTACAGGTGAATAGTTAATTGCCTTTTTTTTTTCTTTTTGGGTTCTCTTTGTTTTCAAATTTTCATGATTTTTCCTTGCTTATATGTTCTCAGATTTTGATTCTGAATTTTTAAAGTTCCAATTATGGTATATGAAATGTGAACCAATAGAATCAAATATTGCAATAGGCTTGCATTAAAAATAAAGAAAGAAGAATTTTTATCATGCAATGGGCTTCCACTTCAATTTTGGAGAATGTGGGTTATCTCAAATAAGAACTAATATATATAGATCCTAAGATATTTCTCAAATCGTGATCTCATAACAATAATAAGGAGAGAATGGCTTTCTGGAGTAATTACAATCTATTGAGATGTAAGGAGGGGATTAGAATTTTAGAAAGTCGAATTTATGGAATAATAAAAAGAAAAAGGGGTCTTGCTTATTTTTGGGAAATAAGAATAGCACATGGGATTAGTTTTCCCAATTTTGCTATGAACATAGAAATCGGCCACGGAATTGATACAAAATATATAACAATGGATAAAATGGGGTCTACTTTTGAAAATTCTTATCCGTCCGGTGTCCATAAACATTCTGTGTGTCCTGTTTCGTAACCAGTTTTTGTGTTTGTGTAGTTATTCCTAGTTTTCTGTTATATGAATCTGTCTGTGTGTTGTTCTTAGTTGTTTGCAAATTCAAGTATGCTACTTGCCTGAATTCTCTGCTTATCATGGTGCAGAATGATAACCAATGAGTGGCAATGAAACTGAAAGAAGTATAGAAGAAGGTTGATGCTTTTTGTTTGATTGTTTTGAAGTTGTTCTGAGACTATCCGTAATGTGATCACAGCTATTTGATGTTTTAGGCAACAATTACTGGTATAATGTGAATATGTTTTCTGTAGTGATTTTTTGGGTGTAATAATTGTTGCCACATTCCTTATAGAAATGGGTGCAAACAGAAATGCAGTCCTTTTGTGAGCTGTTTGGTTGATCTGTTTTCCTCTGTTTTTTGTTTTTTTTATATATTTATATTTATTTTTTGTTTTTAGGGTAAGATTCTGTTGTTGTTGGTGTCGTTCCCAATTACTGATATTTGTATCATGGAGGGAGGAGTGGGAGATTACTGGTGTATTTTTTTTTTTAATTTTTTTTTTCTTGGTGTTGTGCTATGTCTTTTTTTCTTTTTATTTGTTGATGTAATGCTACCATTAACATGTTTTTTTGTGTCAATTTTAGTCTGATTAATATCCTCTCTCAAGATTCTGGACAATGATGAATGGCAAATTTATAAAATGGTCCATTCAAAAAGAAATATATCATTTCAAATTAGATGCCAATCTCACTATAACAAAATAAAATTTTGGAGACAAAATCACCTTTTAAGAAAGAAATACTTTTGTTGCCAAAAATATAATTATATTTTTAATAACAAAATTAGATATTTAGTGATAAATTATTACTCTTTTAAAACCTCAAATCAAATCTGACCAAAAAAGTGATGACCTTGCTAGAATCTGATGAGCCCCCTCAAAAAAACCAACTAATAAGTCTAAACAATTGAAGGAAGCACTGTTAGATCTTGATCAAAGAGGGTGACTGATTCAACATTTAAAGAGAAGATCTTGTCAACTTAAGGTAGGGGTAGGGTAGGACTTTTGATGTGGCGGGAGCTGAAGTTTGGGGTTTGGTTGGAGGACATAAGGTAAAAAATATTATAAAATACTTCATAAAATTTTTTCATCTTTTAATTAGTGTATGATGTTTTATTATATGTGTAATTCAATGGTGAGGTATGGTGGCTGCGGCTTCCGCTTTGGCTTCGGCTTCAACTTGGGCTTGAGTTTGGGCTTAACTAGAGTTTGGGGCTTCATGGCCTTAAAATGTATAAATTACCCGTCTCAATCCTTACATAGATTTACAATTCATTAGAGCCAAACATGAAATATCTAAAAACAAAATTACAAATGTAAATTATTTATACAGCAAAATCTTCTAAGCGATTAGTTACAAACATTTTTTGACGACCATTCGACACACTAGGTTTAGTAAATTAAAACCCTATTAATAGATATGAACACATTCCAACTAATCCCCAAAAAGTCAATTTTTAGTAACATAATTTCTATTTTTATTTATTTTTTGTCAATCGTTAGAATTTATTCTAGCTTGTATTTAAGGGATCTGGGGTCACTGTTATGCACAATGCACAACAGTGACTATTACGCGACTTGTGAGACTCACTTCGGGTCATATTTTGATGATTCGACGTTTAATTTTTAGGGAACATTAAGTCGGACATATCTATAGAAAATCAGATTAATTAAACTTTGATAACCTCTTTATCAAATCACATTTATATTGAAAAAATTGAATATGTAAGTATTTAGTTTGAATACTGATAATACTGCGTGCAACTTTAGTCCAACGAAGGAAATAAGGAAGAAGATGATGGTTGTGAAAGATTGGTGGGCTGAGGACCGACCGAGAGGTGGGTCGAAGGCGTTGTAGCTGCGGAGGAGGGTCGGGTGAGGGGCCGACCCTGAGGAGGGCCGACCGCGAAGGGTGACTGAGTGGTAGGACCAACCATGAGGAGGGCCGACCGCGAAGGGTGGCCGAGTGGTGGGACCGACCATGAGAAGGGCCGACCGCCAAGGGTAACCGAGTGGTGGAACCGACCATGGGGAGGACCGACTGCGAAGCGTGGGTGGTGTGGCGTAGGGCTCGAGGGGCAGCGGGTCACGTGGTGAAGTGAAGTGGAAAAGACATGGAAGGGGAAAGGGGGCAGTGGATCGTGGCGCATACACGTGGCGGAAACCCGTGATGGGGAAGGTTAGGCGTTGAGCAAGAAATGAAACGATAGGTCAATGTAGTGTGTTGAAAAGACAGTTTTGGCGGATTTTTGAAAATTTTCAAACTGGCGAAATTTAATTGTGACCCTTGGAATATAGGCAAACCTTGGACTTTTGGTATTATCCGTTTTACGTATCTCTTGGCAAACAACCAAAATATTCAGTGTAAACTCCTTCGTGTTGAGTGATACACCGTTGAAACATTTTGTGAACTATTTCGCACCAGCATCTGAAGCTGATGATACTACAGGTTCTAGATGGAACTGGTCGGACTGATCTACGCTTCCCAAACAAGTGTCTGGGTGACCAAGCCCACAGAGGAACCTGCACAAGAGTTCAACGGCGAACGGGGAGTCCTCCAGCTAACCCTTCGACGAGCAAGTTAGAAAGAGAGATAGAGTGTAGAGATAGATTAGAGATAGAAAGCTTAACCTTCTTCTTGTCTTCGACGTCTGCTTATATCTTTTGGTAATCATTTTGTTGTCCCTTCCGACCTGCCATCTTGGCCGAAAGTCTATGCTCTAGCTTGCCTTGTTCATGGTGAGGCCGTTCTGTCTCGACAAGGAGGGTTTATCGCAATAAATGCTGTAAAGGGCTTCATTAATGGGTGATGTGTAGTGTAATAACTTTGCAAGATCTTTGTCTGCTTATGTGGCTAGTCCTTCACCTGCCGCGTGTCTAAGTGTCATTGGTTCTTAATGCCATGTTGAGTTCCAGCCATGTTGGGTCTCATTAGTTGAATTATGTATTGGAGCCTAAGTGACGGGCTTGGGTTGTTTATAGTGGGTTGTAACCATTATGGGCTTACCCATGTCAGTAGTCTCCCATTCCCGAGTGCAACTTTAGTCCAATGAAGGGAATAAGGAAGAAGATGGTGGTTGTGAAAGACTGGCAGGCTGAGGACCGACCGAGAGGTGGGTCGAAGGCGGTGTGGCAGCGGAGGAGGGCCGGGCGGGGGGCCGACCCTGAGGAGGGCCGACCACGAAGGGTGACCGAGTGGTGGGACCGACCATGAGGAGGGCCGACCGCGAAGGGTGGTCGAGTGGTGGGACCAACCATGAGGAGGGTCGACTGCGAAGGGTGGCCGAGTGGTGGGACCGACCATGAGGAGGGCTGACCGCGAACGGTGATCGAGTGGTGGGACCAACCATGAGGAGGGCCGACCGCGATGGGTGGCCGAGTAGTGGGACCGACCATGAGGAGGGCCGACCGCCAAGGGTGACCGAGTGGTGGAACAGACCGTGGAGGGGACCGACCGCGAAGGGTGGGTGGTGTGGCGTGAGGCTCGAGGGGCGGCGGGTCACGTGGTGAAGTGAAGTGGAAAAGACATTGAAGGGGAAAGAGGGCAGTGGATCGTAGACGTACACGTGGCGGAATCCCGTGATGGGGGAGGTTAGGCATTGAGCAAGAAATGAAACAATAGGTCAATGTAGGGTGTTGAAAAGACAGTTTTGGCGGATTTTTGAAAATTTTCAAGCTGTGAAATTTAATTGTGACCCTTGGAATATAGGCAAACCTTGGGCTTTTGGTATTATCTGTTTTACGTATCTCTTGGAAAACAACCAAAATATTCCAAGTGTAAACTCCTTCGTGTCGAGTGATACACCGTTGAAACATTTTGTGAACTATCTCGCACCAACATCTGAAACTATTCGCAGACACGCGAGAGAGATCGCCCAAGAGGAAGCAACAACCGCTAGGGTTGATCCATTGGGCGACGACGATGCGGTAGATTTGGCGGAACAATACCATACGAAGCGTAGGGAGGGGGAGGGAGAGGGAGTAAGTCAAGCTGTGCAGGCTCGCCCTAGAACAATAATCTCGGCTGCGAGACCTATTAGCCAGGTGGAGTCGGACCATTGGCACACCAAACCGGACAGATCCATACTGACAGTAGAGGAGTTAGAGGGAATAAGGAAGAAGTATCAAATTCCCTCAGAGATAGGGCTAAGATTGCCCACAACCAAGGAAAGGGCATCAGATGTGCAGCAGGGTGAATTTAGCTTGTACGAGGAGGCGTTGCGAGGGGGTTTGAGGCTACCTCTCCCCCAAGTAGTGGTGGATGTGCTAAACAAGCTAGAAGCGGCGCCAGGGCAACTGATGTTGAACGCCTCGAAGATAGTAATGGCGTGCGCGAGTGCCTGGCCGCAGGCGACCGAAGGGATGGCGATGATAGTAGAGGAGTTATTCTCCTGCTACAAGGCCTCCAGTCAGCAGGAGTCCTGGGTGACGCCGCAAGCAGTAGCGGGGCGGGGTCTGGTGGCTAGTCTTCCATCGTCGGTGAAGGGGTGGAAACTGAGATGGTTCTTTGTGATGGCAAACCATGGGGCTTGGGTGCGTACAACGTGGAAGGTCCCTACCAAATCAGTCGAGCCAAAGTTCGACGGGGGCGCCGAAGATTGAGTGAAGAGGGTGAAAGAATGGAGGGAAGAGAAGGGGGTGAGATGGGATGAGCTGGTCCTGCCTTTAACGTTGTTTGCCTTGAACTTCGGGCCACAATCGTTGGGGAAGGATCCAGCAAGGGAGGAGCTAGAGGCGCAGAGGAAGGCAGAGGAGGAGGAGGAGAGGAAATTGTTCGCCCAGGAGAACAAGTAAAAGGAGACACAATTGGGGCCTGCTCCAAAGCCGATCGTGAGGGATCGAATCTGACCGCGCCCGAAGCCGCTAGGAAAGAAAGATCTGGGTGGCTTTGAGCCACGACCGTCCCCAGTGGACCCTCTAAAGGAGAGGAATAAGAAGGAGATGGAGGCGTTGTTGAAAAAGAGGAAGAAGAGAGTGAGGGAGAGTGAGGAGGAGCCCGCTTTGAAGAGGAGGAATGAGGTGATGGTGGAGGAGGCCCCCGAAGTGGGGTTGGAGGAGGCATCAAAAGAGATGATGAATGGGGCGACTGGCCCCGAAAAACAAGTTGAAGATAGGGCGACTGGGTCTGAAGAGAGGGCAGAGCAACAGCCAGAGGGAGGGGCTGCCCCCTAAGGAGAAGGAGAGGGGGTCAAATTGAAAACTACTATCTACCACACTCCAGCAGTTTTTGGGCGACTGGAGGGAGAAGGAGGCCCAGCTAGTACTGCTGCCGACCGGCTCTTGGGCGTGGTGGAGGAGGCGGCAGTGCGTTCAATGGCCAGTTTCACTGAGGCGGAACTGCTAAAGGGGTTGTGCTCTGCTCAGATGGAGGCAACTGCCTTAGTAGGAGCCCTACTGAGAAAAGTTGCGGCTGCCAAAGGCGAAGTGGGGCCATTGAAGGTAAAGTTAGAGGAGGCGAAGGCCTAACTGGAAACTTTAAGAAGGGAAACTGCGGGGTGGAGGAGGACCGCACGGAGCGTGTGTGCTCGGGGGTTGGAAGAGGCCTAGAAAACCAAAAAGATGGAAGTGTTGGCGACGGTGCAGGGTTATTCAACTGACCGAGCCAATGCTGAGCTGCTCGCAACCAAGTTAGAGCTGGAGACGGAATGCCGTAAGGCGGTATCGCTCGAGTTCTAATTGGGGAGCGAGCAGAAGAAGCTGGAAGAGGCGCAGAAGGCCTACACCGTCGCCAACGAACTGTGGGATGAGGCCATGACTTGCAACAAGGATCTGCGGGCCTAGTCGATCAAGGAAAAAGAAGAAGCAGATTCGAAGATCGCTGGGTTGGAGAAGGAGTTGGTAGACGAGCGCGCCAAGGCGGCGGTGGAGAAGTCAGGGCTGGAGAAGGCCTTGGAGGAAGAAAGGAGCAAGCTAGCATCTGAGAGGGTGGCGTACCCCGACCTGTGCATTGCAGCGGTAGAACAGTTCAAGGGATCCACCGACTTTCAGATGGCTATTGATGCAGCAATCGCCGGTAGCTTGGCAAGAGAAGGGTCTAGAGGGGCTGACTCGTCGGGAGCGACCGTTGGGAGCAGGAGTGAAGAAGAAGTGATTCAGAGCTTCCAGTGGTCGGACTTCTACAAACATGAGATGGCTGAGTTCTGGGACAGCGGCTGGAAAACGTTCAAGCGAAAGGCTGAAGAGCTGTTCCCAGACTTGGACTTCAACAATGTTAGAGTAGCGGAAGACGATGTGGCCCAGACCCAACTAGATGAAGGAGTTGACGAAGAACATCTTGTTTCGAGTGAAGAGGAATGAAGAATGTAAAATTTTTGTACTTCGTTTGTCAATAAATAAATAAAAATTTTGTTGTTGCGTTGTTTGTGGTTATTTTTCTTTCTTTCTCTCTCTTTTTTTTTTTGTTGGGCATGTAACTTCTTGTAGACACCCCATTTTTGACCGACCTTAAGACTCAGACGTCACCAACTGAGCGTTCGGTGATGTTGCATATTGTGCTTGTTCTGAGGTTGCGGAGTCTCGGCTGCGAGCCTTGCCTCCGGACTTCGGGGCTCTTTTGTGCTTTGTCTCGATTTGCGAACCAGGTCCTGTTTTCTCTGTTTTCACTTCCCAAAGGGAATGAGAGGTCTCGTAGACCATCTCTCAGTGGCCATAGGCTACGTTTCGTGGTCGTAGGCCATTTTTCCCGTTTGGAGCCCAGTTTCCGGTTTTCAGAGCCGTCGGCCGTGTGCCTTGGTTCGAGACCGCTTAATTACTTCCGTTTGCTCTGGTTTTTGGCACACACCGCATTGCCTCCCTTTACAAGGACACTGTGGTCTGGGATATAGCGACCCCGGTCTTTTCCCATTTGATTATTGTATCCGGACTTACGTTCCGTAGATTTCGTCATTGTATAATTGTTGTTGTCATTCATTATTTTCTTTTTTTGAGTCTTGGGTTGTGTTGGGAAGATTTGGAGCAGGTTGGTTGAGCTTAGGAACCAAGTCTAGTTGCCCAGATTTTGGCCTGTCCGCTCGAGCGGGGGTTTGGACACTCGAGCGGGGAGACTTTTATATAAATCCGAGATCCGACTTTTGGATCACTTTTTCAAGATCTTTTCTCTCTCTTACTTTTCCAAAAAGCCATTTTCAGAGCTTCTCACTCTAGAACCGGCCCTTCTCTCTTAGATTTGATCTAGTAAGAGTTGTTTGCTCACTTTTGGCCTTTACGAAAGTTGTGTTGATCGTCGAGGGCTACATTTTAATCTGAAAATTTCAGAATTTGAAGCATTTTGGTTTTGGTCTTCATCTCCATTGGAGCTCAAACTTTGAGGTAGGGATACCCTACTCCTCTCTATGAGCTTTGTCTATGAATTTTAGCATTTTGATATGTTGGGGGTTGTTGGGTATTTTTGAGAAAGTTTG
>NW_021026609.1:374954-389102 GCF_004153795.1 Camellia sinensis | reverse complement strand
TTCTTGGCTCGAGCGAGCTTTTCTTTGCGCGAGCGACCAATTCTTCGCTCGAGCGAGCCTGTCGGGTTTAAATACGCAGCAGCGGTTTTTAAAACGTTTTTTCACATTCTTTTGATCCTAAAACCCTAGTTCCGAGTTCTCTCTCCCTCTACTCACCTTCTCTCTTAGGTTTCATCACCTTTTAGTGTGTTTCTACCCCAGATCCTTTATTAAAAAGGTAGAGTGAGTCGAGGGCTTCCATTTAATCTGAACGTTTGGTGTTTTGGAGCACTTTGGAATTTGGGTCTTCATCTCCGTTTTCTCCATTCGGGTTATTTTCTTCGAGGTAGGGATTTCCTACTCCATTCTATAAGTTTTGTTCTAAGTTTTGGTATTTTGATATGTTGGGAGTACTTTGGTAATTTTGGGAAAAACCCTAGTTGTATTAATAAATTAATTTGTATAATTAATTTAAGGAAATTGGGGAAATTGGTTAAATGCATGAAATTGAGGAATTCTTTGATTAAATGGTGTAGTTGGATAATTAAAATCACTCGCGTATTGAATTGTTGATATATTTATTTCCAGTCTAGAAATAACTGTTTTGGGCTATCGGTGGAGGATAGTCGTGTTTGTTGTAGACATTGCATGTGGATTAGGAATAACTGAAACTAATCACATTTGTTAAGTCATTAATTTTGACTATTGCATTAATACAGAAAATACATGTATTGATTGAGCATTGTATATGCATATTGTTTGGGAGGAGATAGGGGATGTAGTCCACGGTTTAGGGGAAGATAGGGGATGGACCTCTAAACCGGATTTTTGTTTGGGAGGAGATAGGGGATGTAGTCCACGGTTTAGGGGAAGATAGGGGATGGACCTCTAAACCGGATTTTTGTTTGGGAGGAGATAGGGGATGTAGTCCACGGTTTAGGGGAAGATAGGGGATGGACCTCTAAACCGGATTTTTGTTTGGGAGGAGATAGGGGATGTAGTCCACGGTTTAGGGGAAGATAGGGGATGGACCTCTAAACCGGATTTTTGTTTGGGAGGAGATAGGGGATGTACTCCACGGTTTAGGGGAAGATATGGGATGGACCTCTAAACCGGATTTTTGTTTGGGAGGAGATAGGGGATGTACTCCACGGTTTAGGGGAAGATATGGGATGGACCTCTAAACCGGATTTTTGTTTGGGAGGAGATAGGGGATGTACTCCACGGTTTAGGGGAAGATATGGGATGGACCTCTAAACCGGATTTTTGTTTGGGAGGAGATAGGGGATGGACTCCATTAGCATCACTATTATGTGTGCTTATTATATTGAAGTGTTTTTACATGTTGTTGATGCAGCACTAAAATGTGTATCAAACGGGAAGTATGAAGTGTTTTGATATGGGCCTGAGTCTCATTTGTTTGTTGATATTGGAAGTAATGTGGATATAACATATATAGTTCACTGTTGTAAGTTTGGCCAGGTTCTGAGCCTTATTGATAATAAAGAAAAGTGAAACGTGTCATTGACATTAGTGTCATGAAACTGTATAATGATGTAATTGATTATCTTGGTTAACCATCTATTGAATGCCATATCTTTATTCATTGCTTATATTTGGTTTAGTATTTTTCTACTGGGCTGTGGCTCACCCTTTATGGGAACATCATTTTCAGGTTCAGGTGATAAGCTACCTCCAAGGACTTAGCTTGGAAGGATTTAGCTTTTGGATGCTGAAGACCATCTTTAGTTATTTGTTTTTATTTGATATGTAATCAAGCCTAGGGCTTAACTTGTAAATGAGTTAGTACTCATCTTTTTTGTGTCCAAGTGTTAGCTTGGAAAGATGTAAGCCTGTAGGGCATTTAGTTTGGTATTTCATGTAATGTTTTTATTTAATAATACTCTGATGAATGGGATAATGAATTGTTTTCTTTTAATATTGCATGTCAATGATGTATATACAAATGGGTTTATTTTGAGGGCGTGACATGGGAGACCACCTTCGTGGTCATACGCCACTTTCGGTGCCTAGCAGTCTGTTTTCGAGGCCTCAGACTACGCGTTTTGGCCCCCCGAACCCTCGTTTTACATCCGTCTTGGTCCACTTTTGGTAGGGACCCTATTTTCATTGTTAGGGAGGTGGTAGTATGGTGGGAGGCCACCTTTTCCCCTTGGAAACCAGTTTTCTCTTTTCTCTCTCCTAAAGCTAGTTTTTCTAACAGAAAGCTGGTTTTTCTCACTTTTAAGCCACAATTTCTGGCTTTTCATACCACCATTGTGTTGTGCTCATCTGGGAGGCCACCAATATGGGTAGGCCGACCAGTAATTCTTCTTGACCCTTTTGAACCTTGCTAAAAAGCTGGTTTTTCTCTCTCTTGGGTCACATTTTCTGATTTTTCATCATACAACTGCGTTGCACTCATTTTGAAGGCCACCTTTTTGGGGTGGCCGGCCAGCATTTCTCCTTCAACCTTTTGACCCCTGATTGGTCGACCAGGGGGAGTGGCCGGCCGACCACCTAAGCTGGTTGGCCAGCTTTCTACTTTTTACTCTTTTTGAGTGCAACACAGCTGTGCCAGCTGTGAAGCACTTAACCCTTCATCCGGGGTTCTGACCCTCTTTTTGATCTTTTTAAGTTGGTTTTGACCTTTTTGCTTAGCTTGTTAGAGAAGCTTGACCCCTTTGGTTAAGCTTCTTTGAGAAGCTTTGACCCTCTCTTAATGCTTCTCCAAGAAGCCTTGGCCTTCTTCCTCTATAAAACCAACACTCCCCCTTGCACCATTTGCACTACACCTCATAGCCTACCACCTCCACCATCCATCCAAACATCTTGGAGCTGATTTTTAGAGGTTAAAGAACTCCCATCTTGGTCCAAAAGTTGCTGGAAATATGCTCTTCAAGGGTGAGTCCCTATTTCTCCTTTTCTTGCATTATTTTGCTCCATTGATTAGCCTTATTTGCAAGCTTTTCTGGACTTTGTCATAAACTGGAAAGTGTCTTCTTTGGAGCTCCTCTTGAAGTTTGATTGAGGACACTTTTCTGTTTGAGGCCATCTACCTCCTTGTATGCTCTATCCCTCTTTGTAGGCTTATTTTGCATCATATCTTAGCCTTGCTTGTGAGCATTTTCGAGATTTGTCATAAACTGAAAAGAGTCTTATTTTGAGCCTCTCTTGATGTTTGATTAAGGTCACTTTTCTGTTTGGGGTCATTCTCCCCCTTGCATGCTTCATTTCCTTATGTTTAGGGCCATGCATTAGAGCATTTGCATTGCCCTTGGTTTGGCCTTTTGGCCACTGAAATCCAGTGGATTTTCAGTGGCCAATATGTGTCTTTGAGCTTCAAAATCAGAGAAGGGTGACCCTCTCACCCCTTGTTCTCTTTACTAGCTTTATTGGCCTTCCAAAGGAGCTCCATTTTACATGCTTTGAAGTCATATTCTAGGCCCTATTTTGTGAGTTTTAAGGTCTGCCTTGACTCTGTCTGGAGCCCTTTTGGCCATATTTTATAGCTATGATGCATGTGTAGAACAATCCCACTCAAGGCCTTTCAAAGGGTCTTTCATTTGTATGCTTCCTAGGTTGATTTCACGGCCTTTTTGGTGAGTTTTAGGGCTGTCATAAACTATTTCCAGAGGTGGTTTTTCCATCATTGTTGTCTATCATGTATGTGTAGAGTAACCCTCTTATTGGCCTTTCAAAGGAGCCCATCATTTTTGCATGCATTGACTGAGTTTTAGTGGTTATTTGGGCATATTTTGACATGGTATACATTTGTTTTTGGCTGGTTTGGTGAGCCCTCATATGCTTGATATAGTTGTAGAACAACTCATGGTTCACTAGCTTTATTTGCATACTTTGTTGGACCTTGATTTTAGCACATTTTGGCCATGTCTTAAACTGATAATGTGCTTATTTTGGACTGCCCTAGCTCTGTTTTTGGGTTTCATGGTTGAATGATGCTTTCTTTGCATGCTTGTAGTTCAGTACCCATGCTTAACTTTGAGTTTCGACATCCATTCCATGCATATACTGAGGTGTGTTCATGTTTTGAGCCTATTATACATCATATTTCAGAGCTTGTATCAATGCCATATTGCCATGTTTTATGCTCCTTAAGTGTGCTTGAGAGTTGTCCATGAATGCCTTGTTTTCGGGCCATTGAATGAGCTCCATTTTGTTGCATTCCGAGCCATCATTTTAGGCCATTTCCCCACTGTTTCAGACCTGTCTAGGGTCTGTTTGGGATTGGTTTTTCCTTTGGTGCATTGCTTTGGGTACCTCTAGTGTAATGCACTTCACTAGTTTCGGTACCCGGGCCCCCTAGCTTGCATTGTGTGCCATGTTTGCATGTTTCGGGGCCATTTTGTATCGTGTTTCAGAGCTGGAATTTGTGTGTTTGTATGCCATATTGCATCCTTTTCCATGCTTTGGTAGAGTGGCATTTGATGCCTTAGGATCGATCCCTTGCATCGTGCATGTTTGCATGTGTTTCGGTTGTCTCATTTCCATCATATGGCCACTGATGTGAGTGTGGCTGAGGTCCACTCATGTTGGTGTAACTCCATCGTGCATTGTGTATGCCATTTCAGTCCATAGCATTGCGTATGTTTGGTTGTATATTAGAGCATTGTGTATGCCATGTTACACCACGTGCATTGTGTATGCCATCTTAGTCCATAGCATGGCGTATGCTAGGTTACATGTTAGTCGCATTGTGTATGCCATCTCGTTTGTATTGTGTTTGGGATAGGAGTTAACCCAAGCACGGGAAACGAGGGACGATCCGTACTCCAAGTGACGAAACGAGTCTCAATTCCCGGTCGCCGACACTCCGGATTACCCATGATGGAGTTTAGGTCTTGTTGTGTTTATATGTGCATTCATTTCATATCGAGTCTTGCAATTCGACTCCTCGGCCATCATGCATCGAGATGCATGATTGGTGGCACGAGGATCGAGGACTACACTCCCTGAAGGGTAGTCATGCATACATATGTGAAAATACTTTGCTGTGCCCCTTTCTTGCTCTCTATTGCTGCAAATCAGAAATCAGCAGCTTTCTAAGGCCTTGCACAGTATTCCGACATTAATTGCGAATAGAGGCGAATTGGGGCATCGCAATGGATTTCCGCGCAAGGCAACTCGAGCATGCATCTTTCATCATTCGGAACAGAGCTGAGGCGGTCCATGGATTTGCGTGCTAATTTACTTGCTTTCCTAGTTAAATTGTTAATTAATTAGGGTTTTATTATTATTCGGACTGTATTATTTATTCGGATCCTCCGAGTGAGGGCACAACTGTAATAAGTGTGTGTGCGTGTGATGTATGTCTTCCAATCCCACGTCATTCTCCCTTTTATTTACCAGCTTATGATGGTTAGGTTAGAGCATGTTTCAATTAGCATACTTATGCTTGCATGTTTGCATCATTCATCTGTTTTGCATGCACCGGGCTCGGCGCGTCGTACTAACTGCATTTGTGTCTCAATTCCGAGTTGAATACTTGTTAGCTGTAGCATTTCACATGTCATTTTAGAATAGCCGAGCCTATTGTAGTTGCATTTTTGCATGTGTTGCATTAGGCATTTCTGTATAGTTAGGATCATGCATGAATTTCTAACATAGCTTCTGTTTTGGCTTGGAGTACTTGGTAAGTACTTATGCTTTAGCATCCTTGCATACGTGTGAGTGACTGCCATGATAGCATGCTTCCCATGAGGCTAACTGCTTATGTGATATAACTGCCTGAATGCCTGTGGGTGAAGGTTGGGTTATTTGGATTGGAACAATTCATCAATTGTGAGTTTTAAGCCCACTTGAGAGTGGCAAATCATCATGTTTTCTAAGCCCACCTGAGGGTGGCAAATCCACATTTTAGCCTACTTGCGAGTAACAAACCGTTTTTCGAAACAAACATGAAATGTTTTGTTCTAATTCAGGCGATCCAGTCTATACTTGTATGCTGTGCGCATCACATAGTAATTCTAGGCTAATAACCGGAATAAGAACGCATAATATTTTCAAAACTAGATATCATGATTAGGCCGATCTTTGATCGGGCGAGCGGGGGTGCTCACGAAGTGACCTTCCCCAATCGTACCCAAGTTCCCGAGCCGAGGCAACTTTGGTAATGACGGACACGTGGCCTTAGGCAACGAGTCAGGGTTTCCTAAATTTCCCAAAATAAAATATTTAGGTGGCGACTCTGTATCTGGCAAAGCAGTCCATATTTAGCACTTCTTTCAAAAATCTATTTTCAAAAACGATTTTCCGGATTTGGACTCTTTAATGATTCATCGGTCTTGCATTGCACTCTGTGAGATTAGATACAAGACCGTGACATTGAGTCCTAAACTGTGGTGAGCCCAATGAACAAAACGGGAGGGAATTTCCCTCCCGGGACGTTCGAGGCCCAAGGGCGGGGACGTCTACAGTTTCTGGCGACTCTGCTGGGGAGTTAGAGAGCTTGACTCGAACTCATGATATCTTGTTTTGATTACACTTATGTGTTTCTTTGCATTGCATGCGCATTGGTGCGCCTAGGACACCGTGTTTGCCGTATGCTATTCCTAAACGGTTTGCCGGAGGCTCGCTTCGAGATGCGTGCCATAAAGCTGATCGGTTACGGGCTCTGCCATGACGGGAACACAAACCCCGGTTTTACCGGGGCACCCTTTTGACCATTCGACCTAGTGCATATTCGGAATCCATAGTGACCATTCCAAGCTATGGCAGGTTGCTTACCCGATAGGTTGTTTGAAACCACTGCGTGCGTAGTGAAACCCTAGCTCCTGACGAAAATAGGACAGGGAAACCCTACCCCTCCATAGGGGTGTTTTGGCTCTCATTTGCCTGCTATGTGCTGTTAGAGTGTGCCTCTACAGAATGTATGTATCAGTTTACAAGTCGGGGTATCAGGCCTGCGGGCATCAGTATGTGAAGAATCAGTTTTACCCGAGGGTATCAGATTTGAGGCAGAATTTTGGGGGCAGAATTCAGTAGAGGGCACAGTCATCCTGCTATGCTCGTATCTGTTTTGGTGAAGTTGAGTTGAGGTGCTTTCTGTTTTCTCTTTTGCTAGGGTAGTCCTGGAATCATAGCTTTAGAAGGCTCCGATATCCCCCGGGTACATTGGACTAGTGCTGATAGACTTTGTTAGGTCAGAGATTCAATTCAAGGGAAACCAGTGTTCCTTCGCTGAGGCAAGGCAAAGAAAGGCCAGTCAGGGCTCACCGGTTCATCTGATCCGCCAGTCACCAGTCACATCACCTTGGTCAGAGCGCTAGCATCTACCTTTATCATGGCGCAGCCTTTGGCAAATTTGGAGGATTTGCTGATCCATTTCCAGTAATCAGTGGATTCGCTGCAACAAGACATAGTTAGGCAAGCCGAAACATTGCAGAATATGATATTCAAATTTAAGGACCTCCATGACATTGGGGTTCAAATCAAGGAGGCCATCCGACAGGGGATCTTTATGGAAGATAATGAGCCTTCGAAGAAGGATGTTGTTCACAGTTCCAATGCTACTACTGATGGTAGCACAGTTGTGAAATGCTCAAAAGTAGACACTATCACCACTTCCCTCATTAGCCAAAGACCAACCACTTCAACTCGGCACCACGCCCGAAATTTCCATCCTCTGTACATGAGTCTTTCTCAAGCTTTGCAAATGCTGCGGGAAAAAGGGCGCCTAGAACTCCTAGAACCTCAACCCCTTTCAAACCCTCTTCCACCAAGATATGACCTGGCTAAACACTGTACCTACCATCAACAGCACGGTCATGATACGAACCGTTGCATCCGCCTCCGTCATAAGATTCAGGATCTTATTGACGAAGAGATCATAGCTCCACCAAAGGGACCTCAGGCCACCACAAACCTGTCACCCCCGCATCTCAATTTAATCCATACAATGCCATCCGGCTATAACCCCAGCATATACATCACTCCGACCCATTTACCCAAGCCCGAGGTGTTTATCCTAGAAAGCATGGACTTATGCATGATGGATGCACCTGGACCCCAATCATCTCAAACCCGTGAGCCCACTATTTTTGAGCTGATGAGAATGATTGAAGATCTTCAGAGAACTGTGGTAGATTTAGCCTTTTGGATATTGGCTCCGTCATCAACCACAGCACATACCGGAAATTTCATGTCAAAGGGCTCCCCAATCTTGGGACGGGCTACATTTGAGGAAGGCCAATCCCTTGGCAAAGTGGAGGCGAGTGGGAAGAATGAGGTAGGGGCGGGCATGGATCCCCATGAGCACCTTCTGTTGGCTGTTGAGGCTTTGAAAGCTAAGGGATTGAACAAAGAGCAAGTGCTCGCGGTTGTTGCAAAAACTGTGGATGACACTTTCGCCACTCAAGTTGGGGACAGTTTGAATCAAGGGGCAAGTCGGGAGGAGGGCCATCATACCGGAAAGGATCCTGTCAGTTCTCACCTTGCACTTGGGAAAGATCAGAAAACCAAGTCAGCACCTGCCAATCCCTTTGCTGGTGCGTCCAGCAAAAATCCACAAACCTCAAAGTATCTATCCCGAGGTCAGAGGGTCTTCCATGCCCTCTATATGCCTTTGTCCAAAGCTCTCCAAATCCTTGTTGGACAAGGCCATCTCAAACCCCTTGAGCCTCGGCCTCTCCCGAATCCTCTTCCAACTACGCATGACGCTACCCAGTATTGCGCCTTCCATCAACAAATCAGTCATGGCACTGACAATTGCATCCGTCTTCGCCACGAGATACAAAATTCGATTGACAACAACGTCATCGCCGCACCAGTCTTGTAAGGTCTATCGGCATTGGATCGGTGAACTTGGGGGGATAATGTGATGTGATCGGGGGATGAACCACCTGCTGGCGGCGCTCGATTAACTCCAGACGTGGGAATGGCATGCACTGTTCTGAGCAATATGCAAATACCAGTTTTTTGTGCTTTCTGACTTGGGTATTGAGTCAGTCTTGTTGTTTTGTATAGAGTCAGTCTTTTCTTACTGAGTCAGTCGTGTCTGTCTCGTTCTACCGAGCCAGTCTTGTTTTGTTGGAGTCGGGTGATTTCGGGGGTGTTACCTTGGACATCACTTGCTTGTTTTGTGTTTGTCTTTTCATTTTCTTTGGAGTCTGTCTCTGCCTTGGAGCCAGTAATGCCAACAGATTTGAATGAACAGCAGTGATTTTTACATTCTTGTGTTCGTTTCTACCTTGTGCTAGTTGTGCCAGAAGTTTGAATGAAACGACAGTGTTTTTCACCTGCTTTTCTGTGCTTTGAAAATCATTGCATTGACCTAAGTTTTTCAAAACTTTTTGAATATTGTGATGAAAACGAAGAGGGAGGAATTCCTCAGTTTTTGCAAAATTTGATTAGCTGAGAGAAAGAGAGACGTGCTAAGCCCTTAATGAATGAAATCATGTTTGTTAATGTGAGTACTGAGAAGGATCTTGGCTTGATCCAGATTGGTTCTACACTGTCTTCCGCGCGAGCGATTAGTCGCGTTCTTAAAAGATTTCAATTTTTTTTTTTTGCACAGTCCTGCTAAGACCTGTGTGGAATCGCTCTTGAGATTGTGCAGCTTAGGATCGTTCTCAGCCTTGAGACTCGACCCCCCCTTTTGCTTTCCAACCTTGAGCCTTAGCTCAAAATGTTCAACGGTCAACCGCAATGTGAGGCCTGTGTGGCCAGATTCGAAGCATCCCTCGACTTAGAGGCAGAAAAATGTCCGATTATGCTCGAAGAGCCGAGGATGGATCATTCCGCAAATCAATGAAGATCGGCAAGAATGCCAAATCCCAGAAGGGAGGAAAGAAGAAAATACTGTTGAAGGACAACTGAGTTCCTATCCACAACACTAGGGGCAAATTCAGCCCCTATTGGATGGACTCCTACATCGTCAGGGAACGACAGCCATTCTCCTGGATTCAGATGACTTCAGGATCTCAAAACCATTTGACATAGACAAAGCTACACTTTTACCCTTGAGAGGCTCGCTGGGCCGAAAACCCGGAAGGGCAACCCAGGCAAAAGTTAGAGCAAGAAAAAGAACAAAAAGAACAAAAAAAAAAAGAGAAAAAAAAAAAGAAAAATGCAAAGAATGAAGAAAAGAAAAGAAGAAAATTGAAGAAAATAAAAAGAAAAGATGAAAAAAGAAGAAAAGAAATGAAAAGAAAAGAAGAACAGAGCTTGCAAGGTTGAAAACCCGGAAGGGCGGACTTGGCAAAAGTTAGAGTGCAAAAGGAGAGGTTAAATACACAAGTGTACCTTAACCCCGAACTACGTAAGGCTTGATTCCCATCTTTGGGATACGTAGGCAACTTCATTCTGAAGTCCAGCTGTAAAACACTTCAAATCCGACTGTGTCCATGTGATGGTTCTGGTCATCTTTGTCTTCTCTGTATCCGAGAGTTCGGTTGTGATCGTCATCTTGAAAACCGGTTATGGTGTGCTACGGTACTATTCAAACAAGGGGCAACTTTCCGTTGCCATACAGCGCGTTGTGGTACCATTCAAACAAGGGGCAACTTTCCGTTGCCATGCAGTACCGTTCAGACAAGGGGCAATTCTCCTTCAGATCTGAGGTTGTGCATCTTGAGAGTAGGTTCTGTGCTCGTTGAGCAATGGCTGTTTGCAAAAATAGTTTTGAGAATTTTTACTGAGGTTGACTAATTCTCTCAAAAATTATTCCACTTTTCCAAAACTGGACCATTTCTTGGACCCTAAAAGGAAAATTTTCAGTGCTCATAACCTAACTTGCATGATTTTAAATCAGAAAATCGAACAAGCATGTTAATCTAACTCTCATGTTGGTCAAAATTGTTTTAGAAGAACGTCAAAAACAAAAAATGGTCAAAATAATGAACTAGGGGCACAGTTGAGTCAGGCTTCCTGTCTTTCCCCCGTTACCAATGCATTTGCCGGAAAGGGCACCATACTCGCCAAGAAGGGCACTCTACCTGCCAAAAAGGGGCGCAACTGAAGCTAACAATAAAGGGCCGAAAAGCTCTCTCATCCTCCAAGCAGCGAGGTATCAAGCCAAGTGCGAAGCGCGAACTGGAATGGAGCAATGTATTCCACTCCCTCATCCGGACAGATCTGATCACGTCCAAACTCCCCAGCGGAGCATCGTCAACCGATGTCAATTGCAGATCTGCTGCACGTCTGGTCGCATTGCAACCCCTCTGTGGGAGAAACTCACTGTTGTGAACAAGAAAGAGAATCTAGCAGAATGCTAGGGGCAAAAGCCCGTAACTTCTTGTTTATCCATCAACCACCCAGGGGAGGGAGAAAAAAATGAGAGATTGAAGAATAAAGAGATGTGCGCTGTGAGAAAAAGTGAGGAAAAGGGCTTTGTCAAAAAAAAGAGAGAGCCTGAGGGCCGAATGATGTGAGAATGACAAATGAGAGAGGGTGGGCAACAATACCCAGAGAAACAGGCTCCCTGTGCACGTCTGAGTGTCGTGTCTTTTTGTTTCATCTCGATTCTTGTCTTGAGTCGTTTTTTGAGTGTCAGTGTTTGTGTTTAGGTTGTTTTGCCTTTGTTTTCCTTTGTTGAGTAGTGGTGTGCTGTGTTCAGTCCTAGGCTCAATACCCGGTCGAGAACTCATTTCTCAATTTCAAAATGATTTGTTTTGTGTTCAGAGTGTTGTGCCATTCTCTACATTTGTGCAAAACAGGATTCGTTCTTTCATAAAACCGTAGGGTTCAACCTAGGTCATGTCAGAACAGTAAAGCCAGGACTTATCTGAAGTTACATGGGTTCCAGATTACAAAGCAAGAGAAAAGAGGAAATGTCGAGCATCTGAGTTTGTTTTAACTTCAGTAAGTTCCGAGATTGTATTCCGTGTGTAGCTCTTCAGGTCTTGCCAATGCTCCGGAGTATGAGTGTGCCTCTACCTCAAGCTCAAGATCAAGTCTTCTTCAAGCCAGAATGGTGATCAGAAGTGCTCTCCCTGAGTACCATTCCTTGCCAGAGGCATCTTGGTTGTGTTTGCAATGAGTTCCTAGGAGACCAACTGCGACGGTGGAAACTAGAGTTCGAATGGCTGATGCCTAGAACGTAAAGGTTCGGGATTTCCAGGACTAAAGTCTGGTCTAAATACCCAGGGGTGTATCCCCAGCTTGAAATCTATATGGAAGCCCCATAGGTTAAGATAGCGTGTATGCACCTCAATTCTGGATACTGAACCAACCTAGTCTGTCACCCCGTTGGAGAATAGGGAAAGTAGTGAATATGATCAGGAAGAAAGGCAACATCCAAAGTGTTCTACGTGAAGAACCCCTGTCAGTATTTCAGAGCCTTTGTACTGTAAGAAAGGTAAGTGTTCGAAGAGCATGAGGGGAGATCCCCATCAGAGTAGAGCGAGAGTGGTTCATCGCCACTCACCCCATGAGGTGCTTTCTAAAGCGCCGCTACGCTTGTTTATTGCGTTCTTTAAACATCATGCATTGTATTGCATTGTACCTATCAAGTTTCTTTCTCATTCATACACGGTATTGTATGTACGGTTCATTCAAAGAAGTTCCGTTTGAGATCATTTATTTAGTGTATCAATCACACTTCATTCAGTTAGTGTATCGATCACACTTCATTGATTTAGTGTATCAATCACACCTCATTCACCCTTAGTGTATCTATCACACTTTCTTCATTCGCTTAGTGTATCAATCACACTTCATTTATTTAGTGTATCAATCACACTCTCTTCACTTAGTGTATCAATCACACTTCTTTCATTTTCTGTATCTATCACACACATTCTCATTTTCTGTATCTATCACACATCCTCATTTTGTGTATCTATCACGCACATATTCACTTCATGTACTTTGGTGTATCCACCACACTTCATCATCTTGTGTATCCATCACACCTGTTCACATAGTGCATCTATCACACTTTGTGTTCACCTTTAGTATATCTATCATACCCTGTTCACATAGTGCATCTATCACACTTTGTGTTCATTTTTTGTGTATCCATCACACTTTGTTCACTTAGTGCATCTATCACACTTTATGTTCATCTTTTAGTATATCAATCATACTATGTTCACTTAGTGCATCTATCACACTTCGTGTTCACATTTAGTATATCAATCATACTCTGTTCACTTAGTGCATCTATCACACTTTGTGTTCACCTTTAGTATATCTATCATACCCTATTCACATAGTGCATCTATCACATTTTGTGTTCATTTTTTGTGTATCCATCACACTTTGTTCACTTAGTACATCTATCACAGTTTGTGTTCATCTTTTAGTATATCAATCATACTCTGTTCACTTAGTGCATCTATCACACTTCGTGTTCACATTTAATATATCAATCATACTCTGTTCACTTAGTGCATCTATCACACTTCGTGTTCACATTTAGTATATCAATCACACTCTGTTCACTTGGTGCATCTATCACACTTCGTGTTCACATTCAGTATATCAATCATACCCTGTTCACTTAGTGCATCTATCACACTTTGTGTTCACATTTAGTATATCTATCACACGTTCACTTCGTGTATCCATCACACACGTTCACTTAGTGTATCTATCACACTTTGCTTCATTTGGTGTATCAATCACACTTTATTCGTGTAGTGTATCTGTAGACACCCCATTTTTGACCGTCCTCAAGACTTGGACGTCACTGTTTGAACACACGGTGATCTTCCATGTTTGTGTTCGTTTGGAGTTCCCGGAGGTCTCGGCTCGCGTGCCTTGCCTCAGGATCTCCGAACTCGACCGTTTAGTGTCTGGTTTTGCACCAAACACTTGCATCTTGCCCTTGAGAGGCAGGGTGGGGCTTGTAGACCATCCCCACCCACCACCGACATTCATGATAGGAGAGAGAAGGAAGGATTGAACATCTTTTTGAAACCCCATGTTTTGCTTTGTTCCAATTTTGATTGCAGCAGATCCTCCCCCTAAATAAATGGTTGGCTGACCACTTCCCAAGGCTTGCCGACCCCAATAGGAAAAGTGGAACAAGACTGTGCTCCTTGGGACTGCTGTGGGTTAGAACCCCTCTGTCTCTTACTGTCTTGAGTCTCTCCCTGAACCTCTTAACTTCTCTGCCTCGAGCCTCTCATCCTTTCTTCCTCAGTCTGAATCATGGTCTCTAAGTGAGCCGTCGCCTCCACTCATACAATTTGTTCAAACCTTTAC